>JAOZJS010000060.1:0-128521 GCA_025882695.1 Amerodectes protonotaria
GAAATCCCTATGTAAAAATCCCATAGACTTTGCTAGCAAATGTTCTACAGCACTGACTGAAATCCCAATGAAATCCCTATGTAAAAATCCCATAGAGTTTGCTGGGGCAAAAGCTTATACAAAGCAATGCATTCGCTGGGATATCCCAGCCGTGCTGAAAGGGTTAAGACAAATTAATATCGAATCATACATGGAATGAATCGGTTTAAAATTCTCGAGAAAAAATTCCGACTACGATGATTTAGTTTATTTCATCACTAGATGGTAGTACTTTTTTTACAATTTTAAAATCTTTGTCTTTCCTTGGCAGAAAATGAAACAATTTTTAAAAATTTCTTTGACAATAATAATTGATAAATATTATATTGATCCATATTGTGTGTGCATGTTTGTTGGTCATTTTAAAAATTATTTGGAACCAAAATAGCCCATTCGATAGAGGACAATAGGGACCAATGCGACCAAAATGGAAATGGTCCAGGTTTTCCAATCGGTTGAATTATCGCTCATTTTACTATCGGACCATGATAGTGTTTTTTCCTATAAATTCGGTTAACAGTATATAATTTATATAACATATATATTGATTGATTGAATGAGAAAATTTGGTTTTGGATTACAGCCAGCAAAAGTGAGAAAAAGATAAAGTGATAGGTTTGATGCAAATAATCATAAAATCCTCATTGGGGTAAAAAAATCGATTCATAAATGCGAGAAAAAAATTAATAATATTCATAACTTCAATACACATGAGTAATTTCAGATAGATTGCTTTACACGGAATCAGTTTTTTGCTTTGAATCGTGAAACAAACAGAGAGAAGCATACTTTTTGGTTTGGCTAATTTAGATGTTTTTGGTTCTCTACATGACGATGCACGTTTTTTTCCCTGGTCCAGCATTATTCGGTTTCTAATGGTATTTTTTTGGGTTTTTAGTTTGTTTTTTAAACATACATTAGTATACATCATCATAATGCAAATTTTTTAAAAGGCAATGGAATATGGTTGATAGAGGAGAGGGAGGGGGAAGGGGAAGGGTAACACAATGACAATGACATTAATATGGATTAGTTTCCATGCCCAGGAAAAAATTCCCCAAAATGAAATAACCGAATGAAATTTAAAAATTCACCACCACCAATTTGACTAATCAATTTGCTAAATACATGCATTTAGATTAGTTAAAGATTTAGAATGAAGAACAAACTACTCTTGCTTAATATTCGATCTGTTAGTGTTCTGTTCTACCTAAAACATATCAATCTTAAGCTTTTCAATGAAAATTTAAGGAAAAAAGTGCAGAAAAAGCAAGCAAGGATACGAATATCTGATAAATAAGATGGCCAAACATACCTCGACTTTTTTAGTTTTTGCTTTATCCTCCTGTAATTCAAACGATTAAAATGAAAACAAAATGAAGTGAAAACATCACATACCTCGCATAGTTCACCGATTTTGTATTTTTTCATAATATCTCTTGCGTCGGTAGAATGGCCCACATCTTCAAACGATTCCGTAGCATCTTTACCAGCTTGTTCGATCATGACTTCTTCGCCACCGGGGTGCTTTTGAAATAAACAATTCCGTAAATTTAAGCAATTTTTAAGCAAAAATAAGATCTGTTACCTCATCTAAAAATGGTGTCACATCATACACTGAATCGTGGATAACAATCCAAACGGATTTTTTTTCATTGTGTTGAGCCACTTCTTCTAATGTTAGGGTTTTTAATTCAGACATATTTTTAACTGGTCTTTCAATCTTCAAGATGAATCTAATGGAATCAGGTTTGGGCCACAATCAACAAACTAGAGAAAAACGGGAATTATTCTTCTCTGCAAAAAATCAATCAATGCCAATCAATCGAAAATAACTCGAGGAAAAAGTTTGATGAATTTGGGTACGAATATACATACAAATCAATAAAAAAAAATTGAGGAAAATAGACAGACACGCAAACACAATTTGTTAAGCTATTCTCGTTGTTGTTGGTGTTTCGTAAAATCAACCACCAAACTAACCAAATAACAGGTTGATATATTAAAAAAAGAAATGATCAGCAACCTTTGTATTGGTGGCTCTCTTTTCGTACAAAAAATACAAGTTCGTTTTTTCTCTGGTTGGTAAAAGAGAAAGATAACAACGAGGGAGAGAGAGAGAGAGAGCCAAGAGGAAATAAGCACAAGATAGTGGTAGATAATTTTTGATCCTAAATGGTGGTAATTTTATTTTCTCAGTGTATGTGTTCCTGTTGCACTCTTAAGAAGTTTTGTGGATGAAAAAAACTAGTCGTCGTTATATTTCACAAGATGATGTTGATGCTGTTGTTTTAGTTGTTGTCGTCAGCGCCTCAGACGTGCAGCGACATCATCGCTGAAACAAACCAAAGCATACAGCTGCAGACATGCGGTATAATTTGTAATGTGTTTGGCCAAGAAAGTGTGCTCGAAACCTAACAAAAAATGTCATTTTGATTGCATCGATTTATTGATAAGCAAATCGATTAGGTTGCCCTACGTGAATTTTCTGCCCTAATGTTGTCCTAAATTTTGATGATTAAATTTGAGTGCATGTTTGGTTACGTACAAAAAAAACTTGGCCATTCTGTCAAAATTGATTAAAGCAATCAACAAATTATGGTTCTTGAAATTATCATCTTCAAAATATAGCAGAAGATATAATAATAGATTCTTAATATTCACCGAAATGAGGTAATTAAGGATTATTAAACAAATGTTTGTTGGTGATTAATAATCAAAGGTTTTCAGTAACTACAGGAAAATTCTTGCAAGACAAAAAGATTATAATAATAAAGATGAATGAACGAATTCTCTAACAACTGAAAGATGAACAAACCAACAGAAATCGAAAAATCACAGAATATTGTTAGAGTTAATAAGTTTTGTTAGATGATTATCAAATATCAATGTCTTCAACGTGAACTTGTATTAGTTCGATTAGCTGTTGGAGCAGTTAATTGTGGATCACGATCAATTATCTCCAGTATTTCGGTATGTTTTGCATCTGGAACCAAGTTGAACACAAGGTCACAGAATTCAAAATAGATTCCAAAGGATTCAGTTTCGGTGTATCGCATATCGTGTAGAACAACTCGATCCGTTAGGGCGGGTTTACAACAAAAATAGAATGATAGGAAAATTATAGCTATCAATGTGGCGGCGACAACTCCCAACAGCCAATACAGTTCGTGTTTGTTTTCCGTTTGGCGAAAAAACCACCAGATTAACAATAAGGCACTGTTCTCGATGAGGATGATCAACAGGAACTTCTGTGGTCGACCTTTTTCTTTCAGTTCAAACATGTATGGCCATAGAACCAATGAAGGTATACCGAATAAAAAGAAACATAAAACCATTAGAGTGATTCCACGCCTTTTCTTGTTTGTATCAGCCCTTTGATTGGATTTCTCGGCGATTCTATAAACCCAATATGTGAATCCTAAAACATGGATCATGCAAAGCAATATGGTCCAAGCTCCAATAATGGTGGAAATTAATGCAAACACCATCACACGACTGGTGAACATGGATACCCATCCGATGAATGATAATGCTCCAGTAAACCATCCGTCGTCTCGACGTTTAACGGCCACCAGCATGGAAAGTATTGACAGGGCAGAACCAACAATTTCTCCAACAACTATTGATTGAAAAAAACATAATAAATTAGAATTCATGAAAATTCTGAAAGAAAAACGAAGAAGAATTTACTGAGTAAAAATTTGTTCTGAGTTTCGATGGAAAGAATGTAGACTTGCAAGACAACCTGGATGAAACCAGCATATAAATCTTCGAAAAATTCCAATGTTTCAGCATTGTGATTCAAAAATGCAAGGTTCTCTTTCTCTTCTGGTCTAGGTTCACGCAATAAGAATAGATTCTGTGATGCGAAATAGAGGCCATCCAAATGTCTGCAACACAATATAAATTGATTGGTTCCTTTTTAGCAAAAACATTCCACATCGTTCTTACCTTTTTATCTGCCATGGAATCAACAATAATCCGTGCACAAATTTTGTGATGACGATTTTAATTTCGACTATATCTTTTTTAATAAATTCTGCCAAACTTTGATATACCGCGAACACTAATGATGGTATAACCAAGCAAAGAACGGAAACAATCTCGAATAGAAACGCATTTTCTCGATAATAGACATTCACTGCACCGACATCTTCATATAATTTATAAAGATAAATTATTAACCGCAATAAACATTTGATGAATATTCTTTGGAACACCGTTTGCTGCCAAAAACCCATTTTTGGATCTGATTTTCGCCTCCGTGGGCTATTGTTAGCTGATTGTTGAGTTCGAATAAAATCCTAAGAGAAGCAGACATTTAGTGGAAAACAAATTAGGAAACAGGAATAAGCAATTGACTTCAATTAGGCATACTTCACTATCTTCGCCTCGAATTTCCATGATAACGAATATTAGATCGAATTTGTATAAAAGTAAAACACGATACTATTCAGTATTTAATATTTCAAAAAAAAACAATTATAATAAGAATAGGAATAGTTCTATGTTCGAAAACATAAAGCAGCTACTACATTGTGTGGATTGGAACAATAACGAAAAATGTACACGTTGTTGAAAAATAATATTCTTTTCCAATATGTCCATATTTGTGTTGATGGAGTGTGTCAGCCTATTGACATAGATTTCTGTTACGACTGGCTTAAGTTGCAATCAGTATCTTCCATCCTTACTGGCGCAGATATGTCTGAAACTTGTTGATAAACCACTCCTGGAAACAGTGACATGAAGAAAAAACAGAAAGGCGCGACGCCCTTTTTCGAAAATCCAAATGGCTGTGCATTGCTCCATCTATCCATGAAAACAGAAAAAAAAACATTTTGAAAAAGATAATTCTTCCAAAATTCCGATTCGCGCGAATGAATCCGAAACCAATGAAGAGTTCCCGGCTGTTCATAGGGTACAAGTAAATGGCCATTTTCGGGAACCAAAGTTATACCATGTTGTCTGGACCATCGGCAGCTCAAAATATTGTCCCTGAGATCGAAATCAGGATTCACCGGATTTCTATATTCAATTGCAATCAATTGAATATTAGAATATTGATCAGTTACATTTTTTTCTTGGGAAAATTAAACACGCCGGTGCATTATCTATATAGATTCTTGTGGGCTATATATGTTTCTGTTTGCTATATATCAGGTTCTTGCAAAATCATGCACGAAACATTCGGAAGAAGAAAAAATAAGCAAGATGAACGAAGGATTCTGAGGTTGAGAGAAAGGGATCCATTGAATTCGTCGGTGTGTAGGTGGTAGGTTTGGAGGGTGGTTTCATACCATCGATCATAGAATCTTAGCGTCTGTGTTGTAGGTTCCAAGTTGGATCCACCATTTCTCACACTGGGTCAAACGAAAATTCTCATCAGGTGAATCCTTGAGTTGCTAACATTCAAGTATCAGAATCGAATTAAAGTTTTAAGTTTTCTGAATAATGTGATCATTGCATATCGATATTCATGCTGTAAAACTGTGTTGTGAATTCTGGAACCATATCCATTTGGTGAGTGTGTGATTAGTGTGATGGATTTTGAATCTAATCAATGTTGCTATGAAAAATAGAACAAAAGAAAATTTCCAAAAAACCATGAATAACGAATTTCCTCGGGGCCAATACGAGGATGGATCCATGTTGGATTCATCTTGGTCCTCGAATCAATGGGATCAACAACAACAGCAACAACAATCGACCAATTACAATTTGAATGAACAACAAATGATAGTGGCCACACAAGAGATTCCGATCAATGATAATGATGCCATTGGTGGTCCAAGTGAAACCATCACAGCAGCGGCCAGTAGAAGACAACAGGAACGATTACCACCATTCTCTTTCATAACAAATCCAACCATAAATTCAGTTTTGATGCAGATCAATCCGGATTTGTTTGTATCGAAAATGTTTTATTTTTTCTTCTATTCTGCATTCGGTTCTTTGTTTCCTTTGATGGCCGTTTACTTCAAACAGTTGGGCCTGAATGCAATACAGTCTGGTAATAGACAAAATCGAGTTTATTTCCGTTCCAATGTGAAATTTTGTTCCAAAATCTTATTCCAGGAATTTTGGTTGGCATCAGACCTTTTGTTGAATTTATAGCGGCACCATTCTGGTCTTCAATTGCGGATCGTTTCCATAAGTCCAAAGCTATACTGCTATTCTCATTGGGAAGTTGGATCGTATTCACATTCGCCATGGCATTCATAAGACCGCCAGCATCTGCCTGCGTAATATTCAACGAAACGCATCATATACTTTACACACCGTACATTGACACCACTGATCAAGAAGAACCGGCCACCGATGAAACAACTACATTATGGCCATTGGAAGAGAATATTCTGCAAAATGTTTCCGTATTGTCCACATCTGTCACCGAATTTGATGCACTCATCAATGATGATAGATATTTTGAAAATCGTTACAAAAGAGGTTTGCGGTTCCAAGTTGCATTGGATCGAGATTGAGATTAATTTATGTTTGGTTTTGTAGATGCAAGCATGTGGTCGAATGCTAAGCATAAGTTGCCACCGAATCATGTGGTCGGAAAATCACCATTGACCGTGGAATATACATTGAATTACGACCAAGAGAAACATGTTTCATATGTATCGCCTCCATTCTCCACCGTGGTCTATAAGCTAGATGATGTTAAAGAAGTGTTCTTTTTGCTTTTCTTGTTGGTTGTTTTGGGAGAGTTTTTCAGCGCACCAGCTACCACATTGGCCGACAGAGCTACACTGGATTATCTAGGCGAAGATACCGATAAATATGGCCAACAAAGAATGTTCGGATCATTTGGTTGGGGTGTCACCATGCTTCTAGTTGGAATAGCTTTGGATAATTCCACCAAATTCAAGGATCATCCATGCGGACCGCACAGTGGTGAACGAAATTATGTAACCTGTTTTTCGATATTTGCTTTCCTAATGTCCTGTGCATTTTTGATTGCGACCAAATTCAAATTTGAAGAAACACCAGAATATTCAAATGAAATCCAATTGAATTCATATGAAAATGAACCAGGCCCAAAACCATGGCAGAATACCGCACCTGCCATCAACATCCCAAAAGAATTTCAGCAACAAAATAAAAAAGGCGAATTCATTGATCGTTGGAAGAGTTCCGTTTTCGCCCAACGAACTCGCGCATTGCCCAGTTGGGTAGGCGTCATAAGATCAATGAACAATGCGCGAAAAATCGCTTTCCTATTGGTCACTTGGTTGATGGGCTTTGGTGTGGGATTGGTGTTCACGTTTTTGTTCTGGCATTTACAAGATTTGGGCGGTACTCCCACATTGTATGGATATGCATCGGTGATAAATCACATATCAGAAATAGGGGCTTATTTTTTCAGCATTAATTTGATACAACGCTTTGGTCATACAAAAGTATTATGCATTGGTTTGATGGGCAATGCCTTGCGCTTCATCTATATTTCATGGCTTGATAATCCATGGTGGGTTTTACCATTTGAACTTATTCAAGGTCAGTGCTGCTCGCGCAATGCTTTCTTTAATTTTATTGGTCTGATTTTTGATTTTATTTTGTGTTCTCACAAAAAAGGCGTCACCCATGCTACTGTCTGGGCAGCGGCTTGTAGTTATATCACACAAAACACCGAAATCGAATTACGTACTTCTGCGCAAGGCGTAATGCAAGGCATATATCAAGGCTTAGGAAGAGGAAGCGGGTCAATTCTAGGCGGAGTTTTAATCCATAGTTTTGGTAATTTGGTCGAATAATTTTGTCCGGATCAGTTTCTGAATCAATGTTTGATGTTCTAGGCTCAAGAATCACATTTCTCCTGTATGGTTTGCTGTGTGTACCAGTGTTGGCATTTTTCGTACATTTGAATTATTATCATGAAAATGAAGGCTATAAATTTGAAGAGGAAATCACCGAAGTTCCAATCGTGATCAACGATTCAAGTGCTTTAGCTCCACATGGTGTGCCCACCACTCCAATGGCCAGATCGCATTCTAGACAGAATATGAATACAGGTAGCGAACAGCAGCAGCCACCAACCAAAATTGGAATCACATTGAATCCCAATGACAGCAACAATAACCAAAATGATTGGCAAACTGATTGGAATTGATCAGAGAATAGTTCATTTTAATTCAAACATTGAATTCTAGTCGTTAAATGAAGGTTGTGAATCTCAGTGACTTCTCCCGTGTGTATGTGTGCGTCCAAATCCAATAATTTGTAATATTAATTTGTCATATCCATTGTCATATCGTTAAAGTTTGAAAAATTTGCCCGATCTAGCATCTAGGACTGAACCCGTGTGTTTCATTTTTTTTTGGTTCTCTCAAGTTAGTTCTCTGGGACAGACCACCGAGAACAAATGAAAGATTTATGCACCATGCATGAATGGATTCACAATTAACTTTTGATTTTTATATTTGATTTGATTTTGTGTTCGGATTTAGTCTTAATGCTTTCAACGCTATTATTAAGCAATAATGAACAAATTCAATTGTGTTCCCTCGTTTTTTTTTTCGTTTACTGTAACGATACCGACACCACAATCAACGCGCAATAAGAACAAAACACAATAGACAGAAAAACCGTTAAAAGCCGGTTCGCCAGTCCAACACAGCCTGAATTATGAACCTATTATCGTTGTTGTCCCGACAAACTAATGCAAACACATTCATACACACAATGGCCAAGATGATCAATTTAAATTATGATGACCACATTCTAAAAAAATACCACATCATCGCATCATTACATCCGTTCAAACTGGTCCGTTTGATTTGCCATGAACAAATAGCGACAGAGCGACACAAACAAACTTACACAATGGTTTTTGGACCAATCCATAAATCACATCCATAATTTATTGATTACTTATTGATTACCTAAATATTTAATTATCGTAATAATAATTTATTCAAATCTTTGTTCTCTTTTTTATTCTCTCTTCCTCTCTTTGTTTTCTTGAATCGTTCTCTCTTTTATCGGATCATGGTTGTCGTTCGGGCGTTCACTGGTGTTTCCTTTCAACGTTGATATTATCGTTTGCCAAGCAGAAGAAAAATAAATATGCTAGCTTCTGTTGTTGTTTCTCTTTTGTCTTTTTCCTCACTTTTGACATTGGTACCGATGATAGTTTCATCCTCCAAAAGTATAGCAGGCCACAGTGAATGCTGGTGCTTCGAAGATTGGCGCGACGAGATCGAAATTGAAATGATTCGAAAACAAAAATCCGAACAATTTTCCAGGACAATATTGTCACCCGAAAAGAGATTGTATGCCGTTGGTTTCAACAAGTTTCTCTCATTTTCTAATTGTGCGAAACAATCAACACTCTTATTCTTGGTTGTTCTTTTTTCAATCATCATCGACACCAAGCTGAATAATATTGGTGTAAGCGTTTATTTTAGGGCGAGAACCTTTGCCATGAACCGAGAAGAAAACAGCGATCACGATCAAGCATTCGCCCCAACCAGCCAGCCAATCGTCCGATCGACCAAGCGACAAACTTTTTTCGCTTTTTAAAGACAATCGACAACAACGAGACAATCGGGGATTTAGAATCAAGAATTTGATATCGGACATTGTGAATATTTGTTACAGTTTCTCTAGAAAACTTTTTTCCGTCGATTTTCTGTGATTGTGATTCCGTTATGATGAGATATCCAGGATGTCCAGTCTTGGGATTTGTTAATTCATCCTGAGTGAAATCATCATTTCTCTGCCTAGTATCCCCTGTTTCAGAATAATCATTAAGCCTTTCTCTTCTGATAGAATTATGCCGCTAGTCCATCCAATGAACGCCATTTTCCGGTTATCATTTTCGATAGTAGTTATATTCATTGTGCCAATTTATTCTCAACATCCACACCAACATCATCATCATACAGGTAAAATATGGAATAATAATTCGGCAGGGAAGTTTCAAGTCGGGCAAACAGGAAAAAAAACCTTCAATCTATATTTTTTTTGTTGTAGTTTTCATGCCCAGACAACACAATCTGTGTTGTACAAGGCAGAACAAGTTCATTAACAATCTTTTCACCTAATATACCTGGGCATTATCTTATTATCATTCAAATCATCGAAACCTGTTACAGCTTAGATCACAGGTATATAGAGGGCAAAAAAGAACAAAAAAAGAACAAGCTACAATGTGTTTGACACAAATTTTACCTGCGCCAAAGTACGCACAGGTGTGCGTGTGACACTGATTTATAATTTAATTTAATAAGCATTTGTGCAAGCTTGTTTCGTATCAATGGCTTTCATGATTATAATCATCTATTGCTGATACAAAAAAAATATGTTTTTCGTTTCAAACAATACAATTAGTGAGACAATTGCGTAACGTCAACAACCAATACGATCATACCATCGTGGATAGCCCTACATTTTTATCGACCGATGATTTTCATCGTGCTTCTGCTTCGGAACCGAATTCAACATCCAGTGAAACAAAACCAAAACCAGTTGTTTTAGCACCATTGAATGATCCAGAAATGCATTATACCTACTATGAAGGTGATATGATTGTGCAGGAGAGTGATGAGAAAAAAGTAAGTCAAATCGAAACATTGAACGGATTTCAAATTCCGAACATGTTTTCAGGTAGCCATGTACTCAGCCAAACGGTGGCCGTATGGCCGTATACCCTACATTATGGAGAATAAGTTTAATGATGAAGAACGTGCAGCTATTGCACGAGGAATGATGATACTACAGGAACGCACCTGTATCCGCTTTGTACCGAAACAACATTCCGATCGAGATTATGTATTCCTAAAACGCGGACCTGGATGTGCTGCACATGTTGGCCGTATTGGTGGACAACAATGGGTCATTTTAGGCGATGGTTGCTATGGCATCGAAACGGTCACACATGAATTGATGCATTCAGTTGGATTCATACACGAACAATCCAGACCGGATAGAGATGAACATGTGGAAATCGTATGGAATAATATCAAACCAAGTGAGTTCAATGATCAATTTGTGTCTGTTTTTAACCCCTTTGATCTCATGGTATTACTATTTTGGATCGTGTTTGAAAGATGCTAAACGCAACTTTCGTAAACATGATTTTGATTATCTTGCCGACCATGGATTCCCCTATGATCTTATGTCAGTAATGCACTACCGACAGTATGCATTCTCTAAGAACCGAAAACCCACCATCCTGCCCAAACGTCCGGTTCCATATTTACGTTGTCGTGGATCGAATTGTCCTTCAGAATTGGATATCGAAAAGATAAACTTTCTATACAAATGCTTCAAAAAAGATCATTTCGATGATAATGGTAGCAATGATATTGATGATGATAATTTTGAGGAAAATCGTAATTCCAATCATGAAAATGCTGCCATCGATATTGATGAGTTAATGATTGCTAACAAGAATAATCATATTTATCAACGTTTCAATCCTAAACAACACAGATACTTTTATCAACAAGTGGAACCACCAATATTTGATTCGGATTTTTCCAAGCCGAGAAGGCAGATCATGTATGATGTTGCTCCGCCTCCGCCTCTTCAGACTCCTCCTCTGACTCGTCCTCCTCATCATCATCCACATCATCAATTAATGTTTCAGGGAAATCCTTATCCAATGATCAATTCGGTTGTTCTACCACCGCCCATTCCAGGCATCATGTTGTTGTAATAGTTTGTGAAATTAACTTTATAAAAAATTAAAAAAAAATCTTTCTGCAAAAGCTATTGGCGGTTGTACGGATTTTGAATTTTGTGGCGTAAATTTATTAGTCTCTTTTTCAGACACAAGATGGCTGTCTGTTGAAAGAATCGAATTCGATTTTTGTAAAATTTTGAAAAAAAAAGTTTCAAATTCATCATGAATCAAAAGTAGAATATTATGAATTCGAATCAGACAAAAGGAGCCAACACACCGAATCCGGTGGGAGTAATAAATCTAATCCGAACGTGCATTAAAAATTCATTAAATTAAAACGGAAGAAAAACTTCAGAGCAAAAATTATGATAGAATTTCGGATCTCGTAAAAATAAAAATAAAAGCATGATGATAATGGTTCTGCACTATCTTTCATTTTCTTCTTTTATTTTTCATTCTTGTTTTTTATCGTTCTATTTTTATACCCACACACACTTCCAAACATAGAATTTCATTAAAAAAAATCGGACCCATAGACACAACCATACATTTTGTGGTGTTAGCTTGGTGAATTTTCATCATTTCAAGCCCGAACCATGTCCTTGATATTATGATGTGGCTCGCTTTAATCTATTTATCGTCTCCTTGGAGATATACGCTCGCCATGATTACTGGTGCAGATTCAACATTAGAAGCTTGATTTGCGCTACGCATTCAGTCGATGGTATAACAGAGGATCTGTATCGGTGGCCTTAATTGAGGATATAATAATCATAATCATAACGTTGGGAAATGATCAACATCCCATAATCTTGGAGATGTATGCTTCAAAGGCTAGAGCCAAAGCTTGAATTGAACTGAATTGATGTAGGAAGATATGGCCAAATCCATTGATGTGCCATTATTAAATTGTCAATGATGGCGATGATCATGAACACATCACATGATCATTATTTTTCGCTGTCAAACAGAATAGGCCAAATTCATCAATAATAAGACAAGCTAGTAAATAAGAATAGAATAAACAGTAGAAACGATATGATGTCTTCATTTCCAAATCATTCAATAAGCATTTTTGTATATGTATGTGTGTGTGTGTGTTTCTATATGATTTTTCAATGGAAAAACATATCTCTAGCCAAATGTCTGTATATAGGATTGTTGTTTCGTGGATATTTCAATTTAAAACCAGACATTCAACATCCCGGACCAACCGACAGAGCAGGAAAAGCAACAGCAGCAAATTACCCGAGAGAGTGAAAGCCCCAAAAGGAAGAAGAAAACTGAAATCCAGTGAGATCTAGAGTCCTTAGTGTGTTGGGTACATTTGTTCATTTTGTTCATTTTTGTTTTGATCATCAACATCATTTTTTCCGTTTTTATGATCAACCAAACACCATCTACAGAAATAGAGATATTTATTCATAACATGAACATTTAGATAACTTTGGTCTTTATTGAAATCTATTCTGGCTACATCGTTTGTTTGTCGGTTTCTTGCATTTTTTTCATAAGCATCTCGGAAATTCGTGTTGGGAAAGCGAGAAAAACCAAAGAAAAGACGACGAAGAAACAGAATAAATAATTCAAAAGGATCCAAAAATAAAGAAAACTATGCCAAAAGACGATGGCCATGATGAGCATCTTAATAAAAAAACTTATGGCGAAAAAGAAGAAAAAGATGTGAAACAATGCCAACAACAACAACAGCAACCAACAAGGCTTGAGAATACTATCGAGAATGATTGTAACGAATATAAAAAAACACCATCCCAAACACCAACGACAATATCAACGGAAACACCAACAAAACCACCATTGTTATCGGTTGAAGATATCAAATGTTTATGCCAAAAATTTTTTGACATAAACTATGTGGAACGTGTACAAGAATTAAATAGCTATGATGATCGAAATTACAATATAGTCGCCAGAACTGAGGAACCATCCGGCAAAAACAATGATAGCTGTGACACGAATGGTGTTGGAACATCAAGACAATTTGTTCTGAAGATAACCAACACGAATGATAGCAACGAACCAGAATTAATTGAAGGTCAAAATTCAATGTTACTGCATCTACATGGAAAACATTTCAATGTACCATTTCCGATCAAAAATTGCCATGGGAATTTTGTTGTCCGTTGTCCATTACCATTGGATCATGTCAACGATGTGCAACAGAAAAAGCTTTACGCAATAAGAGCTTTAGCTTTTGTACCTGGAACCATTTTGTATGGAATTCGAATGAATCATAAAATCCTATTTGATTGTGGCCAATATTTGGCCAGAGTAGATTTAGCTTTGGACGATTTCCATCATGAGGCTGTTAAGCAAAGAAAATTTCCATGGATGTTGAGCCAAGTTTCAGCGTTGAAAAACTATCTTAATTATGTTGGAGAATCCTCCAAACGTCAAATGATTACCGAATGCATTCAAGAGTTTAAATCGTTATCCACCGAATCCATGGTACATTCCTATATTCATGGTGATTTTAATGAACAGAATATCATTCTTAAAGAAACCGGAAATCCATCGCAACCCTATCAAGTATTTGGTTTAATTGATTTTGGTGATGTTTGCTATGCACCGCGTATATTTGATCTGGCCACATTTATAGCCTATCTAATGCTATTGGATATGGGCGAGCATCTGGATCCAATACTGGACGCGCCTAGATTTGCATTGCAAGGTTATCGTGCAGAGATTCCATTGACAAACGAACAAATTCGTGTGGTTCTGGTGTTGGCTAAAGCACGTCTATGTCAATCATTAACTTTAGGCGCATATACTTATTCGATTCAGCCAGGTAATGAATATCTATTGACAACAGCCAAAAAAGGCTGGCCAATCTTGCAGAAACTTCATCAAACCAATCCAACTGAATTGATCCATCATTGGAATGGAAAAGTGAATGAACCAAACTGAAGAGAATCAATAAAATCCATTGGATTCTAAATCATTACCAGAGTGAAGACAAGAAATTAGTTTTAAGCATAAGAAAGGAAGGAAAGAAGAAAAAAATCAATGAAACAGGAACACCCTAAATGGTCATGGATATTTATACATTCAACATTCACATTCTTATATCATTATATAATCTTAATAATCTTGGGCCAATGATGATGATGATCTCTTTTCGTTTCTCCGTTCCTCATCATCATCTTTCAAAGCTAATAGTCTGTTTTGGAGCTGTTTCCACAAGAGAAAAAGAGCTTATCTTTTAGAATTTTTCTCCATTTTATGGCTGTTGATCATCATCACCATCATACAACAACAACATGATAATAATAATAATCATCATCAATATTGTCTCGTTCCAGAATTGATGCGGCCACACCTACATACAGCCCGGAACATTATTTTAATCATTTGCAGCAGAAACTTATGCTTTCTACAATGGTGGTGGTGGTGGCAAGCAGCCAGATAAGAATCATCCAACCAAACAAACCGTCGGTTTCGGGAGTTTCGAACGGGAGCCAAGAATCGTCATCGTCATTAAATTAATGGGCAGTGATTATATTAAATATTCTTGTATTCGGGCGTGCGTGCGTGTGTTTGGGCATTTGTATAAATAGGAAAAAAAAGAAAATAATAAAACTTTGCAAAATCCAACAAAATAAATAAATAATCTTTGTTTATTTTATTTGATTGATAATGATAATGATAATGATAATGATAATGATTTTATTTTATTTTTCATCAGAAAAATCTTTGTTTTGCGCTTTTGCGGGGAAAAAGACAAGAATCTGAGCGTCTTAATGAAAAAAAATACTAAATCAATGTTTATGGTCACACTGGGTTTGAATCGGGGCTCCACTCTGGTTTGTTTGAACCGTAAGGCTAGAATCATCATCGTCATCATTATGATGGTCGATGTTGGAAGAGTTTTGTGCCTGGCTGAGATATAAAGCCCAAGAGTTTCAGGTTTTTACTTGGATCAGCAAATCAAAAATTCAAATTTTGCTTCGGTTAGGAAGTTGTTTAGGCGAAGAATTTTTCTTAGTTTTCCTTCACAGAAGTGAAACCGGTAAACAGATAGAAACTCAAAGTGTTGTTCAAGGAGAATAGTTTTATATATTTTCGTTTGAAAAAAAAAACAAAAAAAAAATCTTCATTGGATTTCGACCTTTCAAAATGTAAATATTTGCTCTGGAGAATCTAGATTCTAGCCTCGGTTACAATGCCCTAGTTTAGAAATAACAGCACTGGAGGGTCTAAATTCCACGTACTATTAGATTCAAGTGTTTAACGGTTCATCGGTTTCTTCTGTTTTTTTTCCGGCTCTTGATTCTCGATTGTGCTGGTTTCTTTCTCGATAATTTTAATTAAACAATCCAATCAATCTGAACGCTTTCATCCTTGAATACCTGTTTGATTTTTATTTCCGCCCAAGACCCTGAAATGTTTGCTTCACTGCCGTGCATTTTTGCGCACGAATTCTCTCGGTCCAATCACAATGAACCAATCAGAGAGAGGAATACACCTTCTTCTTCTGTTTATAGTGTGTCTCGTCATCGCTTCAAGTCATCACAATAAACCAATCAGAAAGAGGAATACACCTTCTTCTGCTGTTTATAGTGTGTCTCGTCATCGCTTTAAGTCATCACAATAAACCAATCAGAAAGAGGAATACACCTTCTTCTACTGTTTATAGTGTGTCTCGTCATCGGTTCGAGTCATCCCATAAGACTTTTCAAAGAGAGATACGCTTATTACTTCTGAAAAAGTTGGTCAGCCTTTTTCCCTTCTTCTACTGTTTATAGTGTGTCTCGTCATCGGTTCAAATAATCACAATGAACCAATCAGAGGGGAAAACGTTTCTTATAGGCGTCAAACATGCACATACAAGTACTAGTTTTAAAGCTGATCACTTTTCATCGGTTTAGTAAAGTCTTTTTTTTGTGCGAATTTTTTGTTATATACGCTTTTCTGCAGAACGTATCGATTACCGCATAAAACGAGACCCCACTGTATACAATTACTGTGGTAGTTTCACTAAAAATTAGCCTCGATTTGATTGGCCGGAGAATCGGCACCATGGTCTTTTTTAGATAACCGTGTTTTCGGTGCAAAACCTGCGTGCAATTCCTGTCATGAATCACGACGATACTGAAACATGGGACAGCCAACTTTAGGGGCCAATATATTACACAGATAAAAAATACATAAAGTTTTTCGGATCAGAGTGTGTTGAGTGTTTTAGTGTTGTTCTTATTATGTTTTTCGAGCTTCCTCTCTCTATCTCTTTCCCTGTACTATTTTGTACTTCATTCTGGTGGTGGCCGGTGTCCGGATTTTCCCCGAACAAAACACCATGGCCATTTTTGGTGCCAAAATCCGAGCGGAAAAAACCCGAACTCAAACAGAAAGATTCCAGGAAGAGACATGGAGGATGAAACCTTGGAACCAAAAACCGGGCCTAAATTCGTTTGATTAAAAAGAAGAAGGATTCTTTTCTGATCCATTCGGATTCGGCTATATTATTATTATTATTTAATCTTGGTTTATATTTTGTTTGAAGAAAAGCTGAAATTAAAAAAACTAGAGAAATAGGAAAGCGGAATCTCTGTTTCATAGAAAATGCACTCAAAACCAAGAAAACAAATAGCGAAATTTGAACAAGTGAAATCTGATTATCATTATTCTTCGCCTTGTTCTTTTCCATTTTTGTTTTCTTATTATTACTTCTAATACTTATTTTATTATTATCATCAACTTTGACTTTAACTTTGTCGCTTTGCCCCCACTCTGATTCTGTCTTTTTGTTCATTCTGGTAAATTTTTCTTTTCAAAGAATTTGTTTTCATCCTTATTTACTTGATTTACTTTATTATCATTATCCTCTTGCGCTGATGCTTTGGGAGCAGGAATAAAGGAGAACAAGAAGCAGAAAAAAATTCCGTTTTGTTCCAAATGGAAATTCCAGAAAAAGCGAATTGACTAATGGTACTTGAATAATTGCCAGTGTCAGTCATTCAGTGTCTGACAGATTGTTTAGTCCAAAATTTCGTCCTTGGTCTTAGTTTTCCGATCATGGTCAGTGTCAGTGTGCGTATTTCTTTCGCAAGTTCCTGATGTAAATTTAAATTATTCATTTTAGACGACAAATTATTTAATCCTGAACTTTCAGGGATTATTCTTCTGCAATTCGAACCATAACATGGACACATGAAATCCGATTGCTCCAAAGGTTAGACATGCAGTCAGTGATCATAAAAAAAACCCACGCGCAAAAGAATTCTGGGAAACTCTGGAAATGAATGAACGATTTGAATTGAGAATCGTTTGCTGTCTGATATTCTGAGCAGATGTTTTTTTCTGGATCTATTTAGAATACAGATTGCCTTTTTTTATCATTCTTTCACTCAAACATTGTCACCAACGATGCTGCAACCGCCCCCACCGCCAATATCGAATTAGCTCCGGTACATTGATTTGTCACCAAAGCAAAAACAAACAATTGAAACACTGGCCCAGTTTTATTATATTAGATAATTTCTCTGTTTTTTCTCTCTCCATTGGAAGTCCATTGACATAAAAAAAATATTAAACAATTTTGATTCGAGAATTTCGGCTCTCAAAAAAAACTCTAGAAGTGAGCCGGATGTCCTGCTCTACACATTTGCTCCATCCTCTTCCCCTCCAAACTTTCTCCATTATTTAGCATGCATTTTTTCTCGGTTGATTTATTTTTCAAAAATCAGGGAAAAAAATAGAGAGAAACGTATCCGCATACAAATAAGTGAAGACACATGGTGAGATCACATGGTGATGTTATATTCTAGTTTTATTTTCTATTCGCTTATCAGTAACTTTTTGTGCAAGAATTACATCACATCCTCGAAAAACGAAAATTAGAAAGCAAGATTCATTGATGCACAGGCGAATTGATTTTTGCAATGAATGGCTCTTTTCTCCGGTGAACATCTCTTCTCCCGCCCCAAACGTTTCTCCTCCCTCAAAGTACAAAGGAAAAATTAATCAACACTTCTACACACACACACACAGACCTGTAGCCACACTTACACATGATCGGATAAAAAATGAATGATATCAGGGGGCAAGTACTAAAATAATATAAAGCTTCTAAAAAGGGAAAAGGAGGATTGTCAATGTGTGTGCCCAGAACACGATGCGTGTACGTCTTTTTGTTGTACATGCTGATTATGCTGCAAATCATCGAACCCTTGTACCACCAAAAAAAAACCAATTTCATAATATACGAAGTTGTACTTATTCTGGTTGCATGATAAGACTCCTGGGTGCTTGATCAGGTAGAAAGGATTTAAAGGCGTATCTGAACAAGATGATGAAGATGATTAGTTTTAAGACAAGAATTACAACGATACAGAGAGAGAGAGAAACAGAATAGCTGAACGAGATGGATGAATGAACAAACATCCTAGTGTCATCATCATCCAGCTTCAATTATCATCCTTGTTTCGAGCCTATTTTTTCGGGAAATTACAAACAAATAAGTCTAGCTCATTTAGCAAAGATGTTTCTGTTGTTTTCGGGTTATTGCTTCCAGTAGGTTCTTTGGTTGAAAATTCTCTAATAGTCAGTATGGTTGTCATCTCATCGATCATCTAATCTATCCTTGCTTAACTAGCTTATGATTAATTGAAGTTTTTCACTTTCGTTCATTACACCCACCAACAAAGCAGAATATACAATAGACCGAAATTCATACTAAACATTGTGGTATAGATGTTCATAATTCTATCGTTTCGGGTTCGTCGTGCGGTTTAGCAAACTACAGCACGGAATTTTGTTTTTAGAATCTAGGTTTTCCATTACTGAAAAACCGCCAACCAAAAACAACAAGAACATCACTTGAGCCAAAATTGATGAGCGACGGCTGCCTGCTTGTGTGAGAGTCGGTGTAATAATTATTAGAATATTGCCATCGTTTGCATAGTTGATTGGTTTAGTCTCTTGTTCCGATCAAAACTTGATTAGCATCCGATTCGATTTGTGTATTGGTTCTTGTTTTCGCCCAAAATACATAAACACATTCTGTCGGAACCGTTAAAGCCGAACATATGAGTAAATGAGTGAATGACTGACTACGCTGCTGTTGCTTGGCGGTTCAAGAAAAACTCCCAAATCGATTAATCACAAAGAATCTTAATGGCAACAGAGCCACGGCCAGGGAACATTTTGAAATGAAAATATGCTGAACCTGAATACGGTTCGGTTTCAAGTTGTTGCTGTTGTCATGGTTTGAGTGTTTGCAAAGAGAATAATATCACAAACTCCCAGCACACCGACGGAGAACACACAACGACCATTTTTTCTTAGCCCGATCAGGAGAATTCATCTTGAATTATGGAATCATGTTCATTTTCTTAAAGTACTAAGCAACGACTAAGAAATACAGCAGCGGATGAAGAAAAAATTAGATGAAATAGACCAAGAAAAACGTCTGAATCTACTTTCAATAAATGAGCTTTTTTTCCATATCTTAGCCTTATCGGCAATTGAGAGGAAGACCGAATATGGCACATGGATATCGTTGGATTTTCAATCGTTCTGATTCTGATGCTCTTTTGTTCCGCGTATTGTTCTTCATGGTTTTTTTTTTCATATTAATTCTAGAAATTGGATACATTACATAAACTCACTCACAGACTCTCTCTCTCTCTCACACACACACTGGATTCCTGAGAAAGGAAAAGGAAGTAGAAGAAGAATGAAAGAAAACTTTTGTGATTATCAAAAGCGAAGAAAAAAAAACTCCAATAACAACCAATAATAATGGAAAGAAATTGGTCTTATGAGACTTATGAGGCCTATCTTTAGTTTGAACAAGCAACTCTTAGTTTTTTTCTTTCATTTTCATTAAACCGAAAGTAACTATAGGTTTTCCTTGATTTTTTTTGTTGGTTTCTTATTTTGCTGTTGTTCGGTTCGATTTCTGCGAACCCTCACAGTTGGTTCGGATTGGGATTCTAGATGGCTTATTGTGTGTTTGATCGTCTAGTTTTTGCCTGTTCAAAACTATTAGTTTTCTCATCTCGATTATTATTATTATTATTACTTTGTATGAAAATCGGTGTACACACCCACCGTTTTTGAAACAAACCAAGAATCATCAGGGTTGTTGAGCGGTTGAGTTTACTTTGATTTTAATTAGATATCAATTGTGTGTGGGAATGGGCGTGTGCCTGTGTTTGATTTAGATCCTGAATCTTGGATCGATTCTATAAAATACAATCCAAAATTCGTCTATCTCTTTGCAGGTTAAGTTATAAATGAAATTCTACTTCTTTTGTGTCTATTTTATTTCTCGATGATTATTCTCGAGGAAACTAGCATGAACCACAGCAACAGAACCGAATCTCGGAAAAAGAGGAAAAATAAAGATATAGAAATTCGAAATTATCCGAAAGAGCCCGCGCAGAAGCGCGCACGTTTCAATACCAACGCCAACGACCAAGTATATGGGGAACGCTGAAATCGTATGTTGAGCAACACCAACAGCAACAACCACATTGAATGAAACTACCAGACAGTCGGGCAAACATACATACACACATGAACATTTTTTCTGTACAAGCATAATACCCGGACTCTTGGTTATACTCGGTCGAATTAAGCAAAAGTGCGCGTGTTTGTATGTAAGGGCGATTCTTCGATATTTTTTCCTCTGTCTGATCACACAATTAGTTTTGGATGGTGGTAGTCCTTGTGGTGGCCGTCTTCGTCTTGAAGAGTTTTTTCCTTCGAAAATCGTGCGTGATAAACACATTGTTCACAATTACCATCATCACCATTGATTAAAACCATGATGAAAATATAAATTGTTTCATATTTTTGTCCTTCTTCACTTTGGCGCCATTGTTTGTTCATTTCAGTTCAGTATATCTGTCTTCATTTTCGGCATTCTACAGTTTTGGTTCCGGATATCCGTTGTTTTTGGATCGTGTTTCTAAAGAATTGTCGCGCTCTTTGTCCGGGTGGGTACCGTTCTTCATCATTTTCTTCTTCTTTTTTCTTTTGATTTTTATCAAAAATGAAGACAATTTGGACCAAAGCGACCAAGTGACAGAACCTAAATAAATAATTGAATGAAAGCAAAAACTTTGGCTTTCATTTGTTTTCCGTTGTTGTTTTGGCCGAAAAATAGACATTGGTTTTTTTGCTTTTTCTTCTTCTTCTGGTTGTTGCTATTTCCTCAAAGCTTCAAATCTATCAATACCAGCTGCTCTAGTGTTTGAACCAACATCCTTTTTGCTTCCATCCACAGAATCAAACCAAGACAGGACCATGTGATAGGGTTTCACCCCTACCGGGTCTCTTTCTTAGTTAGGTTCGGCGTCAATTATCTTGTTGTTGGTGACAAAATTCAGATATAATAAAAACAATAATAACAACAATAATTTTAATGGTGATAGATTTTGTATTTGGCGCCCTTTCAAACGCACATACACACACGCCCAGACAGACAGAAAAGCAAACAACGAATTCTTCGGAAGAACAACGGCAAAGAGAACAAAACGATTCTGGAACAAGAACGATAACAAACAAAAGCAAGCTCTGTTTGTTTGTTTGTTTGTCTGTTTTTAACCTAATGCTTTTATTTTCTCGAAGTCTGTATCTGGATGGCATCGCCAGACACAGACATGCCAAGCAAAGTAACACGAGAAACTTATTTATCAAGCCTTTGACCACCAGAATTTATGTTCAATCTTTTTTCCCGCTTGAAAAATAAATAATATTCTCGCCAACCCAAGATGGAGACAATCTGACCCATATTTCGGGTAATTTATTCGCGTGTTCCGAAAGTGGCCCCGTGTAGTTTGATAATCTGGGACAACACTCAACTTCTGGTCGAACCGGATCGATGTATTAGGCCGTTCATCCGTCTGAGTTTACGAAAACATTTCCAAAAAAAAATTGCACCGAATGAAGGGAAGGGAAAAAATTGTGTTAGTGTGTCATGGTAACATCATCATGATCCACTGAAACCATCCTGAAACAATTGTTAATCATCATCCTCGTCGTCCCGTCTTTCTGAATCTACCATCATTGAAACACATCCCAATTGATTATATAATCAATTTTTAGGGTGCACATTCTTGGTTTCATTACCATGTAAACAAAACAAATTAAATTCTTTACATTCATCATCATTACCATCTACATTTGTGTGAATTTTGTTGCTTTATTCCAGGGTAGAATCCGAAACATCATCACCACCACCACCTCCATCATCATTGAACATTGTTTCAATTTAAATATTCAAATTGATCCACATTTGCCGACAAAGTTTTCATGTGGGTGTGTTTTGAAAGGATTCTCCAAGGATGATGATGATGATGATGGTGATAAAGGTGGCAGAATTTACATTTTGAATTTCTCGTCAAATATTTGAGAGCTGTTTGTGCGTTTGATGTTATATAACATACGTGATGATCATTATATAAACAATTCCCGAATGTGATATATTCATTGGATATTCATCAAAATCATTTTAAAAGAATATTACTGGCAGTTTTCTTTTCCTTTTCTTATTTTCACTTTTCCGTCACCGCCCAACACCGCATCGTTATTGATTTTCGATGACAAAATAAAATCACTGAAACACCATCACCATCATCAAATGGCATAGGATCAAGATCACTATGGTGAATAAATGCAACACCATTATTCGCATGGTTATCGTTGTTGTTGTGTGTTGTCGGCATAGGTGTTCGGAAGAGATTCTATCGCTGCCCACCACCATTCTAAATTGTGATTATAGAAGGCAAGTAGTAGAATAATTAATACAATTTTCAGTTTTTTCTCCTCTCCTAATTATGCTTTGATAATTACATAATTATCAATTTTACCGCGAAACCCTTCTCTTTTTTTCTAAATATTTTTTCGCGATCGAGTGTGGCCTAGATGACCCAAATTATTCTCGAAAATTTCCCTACTACTGTTGCTTTATTTCCCATTTTTCGATTATTCCATTATGTCTCTGTGTGGGCGTGTGTTCCATTATTAACTCACTGTTTTTACTAACTTTGTTATTCAGCTTCGAAACCAAAAAAGCCAAATTCTCAGATTTTAGCTCTATTTTTCTCTCATTCCCATTTCGCAGACAATAACAATCTTACTTCAATTCTGTGATGTCTTCAATTCGATTTGAATTTCCAAAGAATAATTCAAATGAAATTGAATCATCACCAATGTTTTGTGGGCGTGTTTTATCTATTTTTACTGCACTATAAAAGTATCGACAAGAATAATATTAAAAAAAGAACGACCAAAATCAATGCTGTAAGGACGTGTGTATATGTCTGGCTATTATGAATTTAAAAATCAATATTTAGTGCTCGGAAATAAAAGTTTCCGTTGAATGTGAACCAGAACCAGGAACTGTAACCAGCGAAAAAAATACAAACCTAGAAAATTGACCGAGAGAAGGAAGTTTTAGTAGAATAAAAACTAGAAAACATTCCTAAAAAAGAAACAGTATTATAGTATCATGTGGGGTCGGATTCTCATTCCAGAACGAGAAAGAGAAGAAATTAAATTGTGTTCCTAAATTAAATTCACTGGATTTTTTAGGTTGTCAAGATACCAGCACCGCCACCACCACGGTCGTCATCCACATCATCATTTACATCAACCCTTTTTTGGCAGTTGAAGAGAAAAAAAGGGAGGGGACAGTAATAGCAAAAAAAAAGTTAAAGGGGACGAAACAAAGCTGTGAAATTGGTTGGTGGTCGACATGGGATGGGAAAGCATCTCACTTCTACATCATTTGACTGAACTAGGAAGGCGGTGACCCCTCTTCGCATATCATACCACCGATTTGATATCGGCTGCGCGCCAACTCATACACGCCTGAAAAATGAAAAACACGGCATGAAGGGCATATGCCAAAGCCGGAAGGAAATTTGAAATATCAGCTTACCATGGCCATCATCTTCATCATCATTATTATTGTTGTATATCTTGCATGTATTTTAATTAGTCAATTACATGCTTGTTTGCTTGGTTGGCTGTCACTCAAACGAAAAAAAAGAAGGGAGCTAGAACCATCCTCAAATAGGGAGTTTAGGGATATGTTTGAAACAAATGACAAAATTATATTCTTGCCACAGAATTTTCTGTTCTTTGGTATATAGCTATAATAATAGTAACTTCTAGAGACAATTTGTCAAGCCAGAAACCATATTCGTCTCTCTCTATCTCGCGCTTTCTCGCTCGTTACGAATCGTTTGTTTCTGGAATAGTGGAAATAAACACCGAAAAATCAATGTCAATAATATCTTTATTATGTATTTTTTCCTGTTTTCTCAGAAGGCTGCCTTGAATATTGTTTTTTCTCGGTTCAAAATACATATTTTGAAGTAGAATTTTAGGCCCTCATTGGAACAAATGAACAAACAATCCATCCCCTCAGACTATCAAGCAACCAAATAAAAAAAACCAAGCAACTAATATACCAGCCATCACCATGGTCGGACACCACCGACAGCATAGACCAACGATGATTGTTGATGAATGTGAATGTTTCTTTTCCGGGATCGACATAGAAAAACTTTTCGCTACACTGACACACAAGCTTTTCTATCGCAAGATTTTTGGTATGAAATGAAGAGATCCAGGAACACACATGCACTGAAAAAACCGTATACACTTTAACTTGACATGATTACTTATTAATCCATGCCAGTACAATTTTTTTAGGCACACAAACATGGTTCCGACATTGGTTTTGGAAGTAATTTTCCAAGTATTATTATGCCTACATTCTCCTATGATGTGTGTGTGTGTTCTTTCATTTCAGTTTCTATTTTTCCGGGAATCCTTGATCATATTTGCTTCCTTTTTCCGTTCGAGACATGTTGCCCAAATATTGTCTTTTGCAGCCATTTTGCACGCAAACATACACACCCACCCACACATTACTTTGGCTTTTGCTTCCTTATTGGAGGAATCGGAGAAATATTTTGCATGCGAAAACACCAACTCTACCCTCCTCGACTTTGACAAAAGCATTTAGGATCATTTCATCCTAGTTTATAAACTACTCGCAGGTCGTCATTTAATGATTTGGACGGTCGTTGTATCGGAAATCGCCTAACGAAAAACAAAAAAGACAATTCCCCTGAGGTGTTGGCTTCCCTGCATTGCTTTTTTTTGGTGCTCCTATTTTTGACTTTGGCGCCAAACTTTCAATTTTCTTCCCAAATTTTCGGAAAAATTTTGCTTCAAATAAAATTCCCCATTATCGCCTTTGATTCTGTTTCTCTTTTTTCTGCAATTATTCACAGGCTACGAGATTGCTGATGTTCAACAGCGAATTTGTTTTTTTCGTCGTAAAGCTAATTTCATTAGGTTTCTCATGAATTCCCGAAAAAAGGCTTTTTCGTTCATCTAATTGTGTGCTTAGGATGCTCCCGGCAGCTTTTTAACCTTGTTTTAGGCGCATTTTTATTTATTTTTTCAATGGCAAACAACAAAGACTCTATATCTTTGCTTCTCTGTGTCGTTTACCGAATCGAAATTAATATATTTGATAATAACAATAAAATAAAAAAAACTGATTGCACGATTGGACTATTGAATTGAATCGGATGGTTGTCGGCAGAGTTTTATTCTTTTCTGGTTCTTTTGTTGTTGCTAGGAAATTTTGTGTGTGTTCAACATAAATTTTCTTCATTGATGAAAAAAAAAGAGAAGAAAATTGTTCAATTTCAATTTTTATTCGGTCTCAGACGCAGACATTATACATTGGATTGCCCAGATAGTTCCGTTCGAACCACTGGCCACTTGTATTGATTCTTTGTGCTTGTGTGTGGGTGTTTTTGCGGACCAGGAACTCACGCACCAAAACGTATCATCGACTTTATGGTTCACAATGCTCAATAAATTGAAATTTGTTGGCCAAGCATTGGCTTTGGTCGCCGTATCAGCAACAGCATGTTTGAAAGAAGCCAATATATTCTTCTTGTTGTTCAAAAAAAAACGAAACGGCTCCCGATTCAAATTTTGTTTTGTTCAATCCAATACTTTTTTCCTCCTGTTTCTCTTTCCATTCACCATTCAATTTGTCCATTTAAGCGTATGATTGGAAAATTTCTATTTCTCTCCAAAAACTTGGCCTCCGACCAACTAAAAAAGCTGAAGGAATATGGTTTTTAATCACATCCACTGGCGCACTTACGAACATCCTATACAAATACAAACAGAATAGAACAAATCTGAATAATTCTACATTTGATTCTTTGATTTTTCTTCTTTTTTTTACCAATCAAACTGATACCAAGAATCAGAATCAAGAACAGAAAAAAACTAGAAATAACAAAAAAATGTATAATAACAATGCAAACGCATGAATACAAGCATTTAAATGCATGCCATAGGCACGCTTTTGTAAATGTACATCGGAAACCGTATCAATATTCACTTAAATAAATAATTCCCGAATCTTTACAAGATTCTTGTCATGAGAATTAAGGTTTGAACAGCGGAGCAGAAGTAAATCCAACATCCACATGTTCCATTCAATCATTGTGGATTGCATTTAAATATTCCCTGATTTAATGTCGTTTGACGTATCATTATTATGATATAACAACAACAAAATGAAACGATAATAATATAAAGCCAGAAAAGAGTAGGCTATAAATATTCCGAAACAATCCGCCAAAATGTCATATGTCGTCCCGGAATTCTCTTTGGATTTTCAGTTTATTTCAGCCGCTTTTCTTAGGTTTCTTTGGTTCATATTTTTTCTCAGAATGTTTTAGCAATTTTCGGCACAACACACATATAATGACACTTGTCATCATAATTTTATGCTCAATATTCTTGTATGCTTTTACTTTCTCATTTTTCTTATTCATTTTCAATGTTTGTTTCGCTCGTAATTTTCTGCATGGGGTGACAAATAAAATCGGAAAGAGCAAAAGAAAAAAAAAGAACGAGAAAAATATATTTCATTTCTCGATAACTCTAGCAAGTAAACCCAGATGCAATTCTCTAGCTCTGTCGATGTGTGGTTTTTGATTTTCATCAGGACAAAAAAAGCGGGGTTTATGTTTCTCAACTTGTCAATATGCACGAAGAATGGGGGTATTCCGGAAAGCACCAGACAGAACTAAACACCAATCTAAAAGGTGCATCTGTCAAATGGCAGCAATGATGTAATGATGTATCGATCACAAACACAAATTTATACTAAGCAATGAAGCCTGAAATGCTATGAAGAGGAATTATGATTACAGCCGAAAAAAAATAAATTACATAAAAAAATTACAAAACTCTAATAAAAAAGGACAGACGAAAAACCAGACATGATATATTGATGGGAAAGGTGAATATCATCATTATTATCATGAAGGTTTGTTGCAATGGGCACTGTTTGCGCTATAATTGGTTGATTTTCCTTTCTATCTGTTGGGTGGGATGGTGAGCGCGCTAAGGGGTTGGCCTAATCATAATAAGATCTGCGCAAAAAAAAGCCAGCAAAAAAAGGGAGGAGAAAGACGAAGCTCTTTTTTAAAGAGCTCTCTGCCTAAATTTAATGAAAATTTGAAGCTCTTTTTAGTTGGCGTTTGAAGGTCTTGGTAATTGACAAATGTATGTCAGGGCACGGTCTATTTTCTGGTTCATTTGACTATGGCGGGTTGTCTACTCTTTCTCTTGCTTGTTTCTTGATTTCCTATCTTCCCATCTTTCAGCTACGGTTTTAATTCCATTTGAATTTTTTTTCAACTGGCCCTGAAAATCATGCAGTCTGTTTGACTCTAAACCCAGTTGCTTTTAATTAAAATGATTAAGCTGATTCGCTGCTACCAATGTAAAGATCATTATCATTTTTATTATGGAACACCAGACCTCATAGATTCACCGACCGTGTGGAACAACCACCACCAACAGCAAGTCCCAATCAAAGCCATATATCAAAGCAAAGACTTATCGGAATTAGATGTTCTTCGCTACTCTCATCAGATTCTGTGCAAAAAAGAACTAGATAAAGACTTAGCTAAACATTCCAAGTTCCTAGTTTGCTTTTGTTTCTTCTTTTTCTGGTCATTTAGCTCGGGAAAACCCGATTTCCAGGATTGTTGTTGTTAGTAGCCTAGCTGTGATTTTGTTTTGAAGAATTGATTATACTGTTGTTTCATCGGAATTCTTTTTCTGCACAACAAAATGGGAAAATGTACTGGAACACACACACACACACACACACACACACATTCATCTTTTTCTTTGCACCCATCCCTTTTAATGGTTCCAAGGTCCTCGGGGTTCATGATCCGCAATGATTGCTTGCATCCTTGATTCAAATTCCGTTTCGAAATAGGGGAAAAGGAAAACGAGAGACGTACGGGCGTTGTCGAATGAAATATTGTTATTATTGACAATGATAAGATTGTTGCGATGTTGTTCCAAAGTGTGTTTAGGACGATAATAACCAGCAAAAGACATATACTATCTGATTATAAATCTAACGAACCACCAAGAAAGATAGAACAAACGACATGAAGTATCTTTTATTCTCCTTCTTCTTTTTTTTAATAAATGAAATTTTCCATTTGACATTAACTGCCACTAATCACGCCATATTCTTTTAACTGTATCATTGGTTTTACAAGCGAATCGGTAGTAAAAGAAGGGGGAGGGGAATCCTTAAGGAGGAAATCATTCCTATTTCTCAATCATTCATCCTGTCTAGGTCTGTGTTTAGCCCAAAAACCCTGGACCATAAATGATAAAAAAACTTATCACAAAAACACAACCAATCCACTCTCTCACCATTTTTCATGGTTTATTTACCTTGAAAGTTTTACCTCGACCATTTATAACAAATCGAGAAAATGAAAAGGTGAAACTGAAGCAAAAATAACGAAAGAACAAGTATAAGAATCGATATTTTTCTTCGTTCACCTTTCCATTCACCGATCACTTGTCTATTCTATCTTATTTCTTCTCCTTATTTTTATTCTTATTATTATTATTATTATTATTCTGGAATCTTTTGATCCACTTCAATCGCTATTTGTATTTTTGCTGTTATTGTTCGCGTTGTGAGATTGCTCTAGTTTTTTTTCGAGGTTCCAGAAAATTTGGTACAATGGATCGATATCTTTGGATCAATATTGTTTTAAACCAGGGGTGAGCAACCTTTTTTATCAGCCGACCAATTTAAATTTTAAATTTCTAGGCAAGCCGCACATAAATTAGTGTAGGATGTAGGACCACTCTGAACAGACCTTCTTCTCTTGTTCTCAGTGTGTCTCTTCATCCCTTCAAATAATCACATTGGACCAATCAGAGTGAGGAACACACCTTTTTCCCTTGTTTATAGTGTCTCTCGTCATTGGTTCAAATCCACACTGGACCAATCAGAGAGAGTAATGCAGCTTCGTCTCTTGTTAATAGTGTGTCTCGTCATCGGTTCAAGTCATCACAATGAACCAAACAGAGAGAGAGAGGAATACACCCTTTTCTCCTTTTTATAGTGCGTCTGATCATTAGGTCATATCATCACAATTAACCAATCAGAGAGGAATACGCCTTCTTCTCCTGTTTATGGTGTCTGGTCGTCGGTTCAAATCATCACAATGAACCAATCAGAGAGAGGCATACACCTTCTTTCTCTGTTTATAGTGTGTCTCGTCATCAGGTCGAACCATCCCAATTAATCAATCAGAGAGAAATATAGCTTCGTCTCCTGTTTAGAAATGCTTTATGGGCAGCACCCAAAACGTGATGGGCCTCAGGTTGCTCACCCCTGCTTTTACCCACCATGGGGTCCAATTCGAACATATAGATATCTCATGATAATAATTCACACGCAGAATTTCGGAGAAAAGACAAGATATTGGCCTTATTGGCATTATTATTATTCAAATAAAATTAATTCAATTAACTTTTTCTCTACCGCTTATTCTTATTTTCGATTGTTGCCTGAGCTATCCCGGTCAAACAAAGATTGGTTCTATCTTGGTGTAAACCTAGACAACCACCCACACACACACACGCACACAAGCAGAGTAGAACAGGAACGGGAAAGTAGAATCCTCAGTTCTGCCAACAATGATCTTAATAACGATAAAAATAATAATGATGATGAAAATCAACGAAGCTTAAAGTAAAAAGTCTTTATGTTTGAAACTGCGTTCGGACCGAGAATGAATGTTGGGAGCCAGAATGTTTTTTGTCTTGTTTCATGCAAAACACAACCATGATCTTCTGAGACGGAAGCCATGAACTAGTTGAATGTGTTAATTTCGACTGGGTGATGGTGGCTATTCAACCTGAATCCCAGATACCCATTTATTTTTCGTTGTTAATATGACTAGAAATGCTTGAATGATACGGATTCTTTACACTGGAACAAGCACTTTATCTTCGGCAAATATTGGGGTTATTATTTCGAGGCGGAAAAAAATATTGTAGAATATTCTCAAATTGAATTTAGATGAATTATTACTTTAGGAACCAGAGGGATTGCCAAAAAAAATATTGTTAAAAAAGGGAACTGGAAAAAGAAAACTATAGAGATAATGGAATTATTTATTGCTGTGCAACGGGAATACACGACTCCTTTTGTTTGAATGTTCAAGTTTTTGGCGCTTTTTTGTTCTCTTTAAATCGTGTTTGCTTTATTCATTCCATTTTAAAACTTTTTGTCGCTTTTATTCGGATTTATTCCACTGCTAAATTCAGATGACGATCAATGTTGTGTCGCATCGAAAACAGAATAATGCAAACCTTCTTGATTCGACTGGCATCATCAAGAAGGATCATCATCAGCGACAAAAATTAAAACTGAATGGAATCAACAATTGTCACCAACACCAGCAACCATCGAACGATCATCAAAGATCATCATCGTTGACATTCGTGTTTGATTCCAGGCGCAATTCTCAATTCCATTCCACAGAAGAAGATGATGATGTTGTTGATGATGTTGGTGATCGACAACAAACTCCAATGAAAATGGATCAAAATTTAACAACATCATCCAATGGATCATTAGTTTCTGTGACGGATTGCTCACAAACCACAACGACATCGATGGCCAACGATCATGATGGATGTGGCGATGATAGTGATTGTGCAATGACCACCGCTAACATGATGACGACCAATAACAACAATAATAATGGTACAGCCATAAAAATGGAGGATGATTGTAAACCACCGCCAGAATTGTCAATCTCATTTGTTGGCTCAAAAGAGCGGAAATATTCCGACGGAATAGTAATAAATGCAATGTCTTCGCAGAACCGCCATAATAATGTTCAACAAAGTTCCAGCACATTGAGTGTAAACAATTCATGCAGCGGATATAATCACAGAGGTAGGTTCTGGTTGTTATTGAATCGCTATTGAATTCCATTAGAATCAATCTGCATAGGATCCTACAATCACAATAACCAAGTAAGAATGGCAAGTGTTTTGTCGGTGTCTCAACAAAACAGTCTTGCATCGTCCATCAATGATCTTAATTATGAACTGGAACAACTGGAGAGAGCCATACGGTTTAATGATGTTAAATTAGTTACGAAAATGTTGGAATCTTATAGACAAAAACATCCAAAACAACAACGAAGAGAATCGGATCAAAAAAGCACCGAGTCAAAACGATCAAATTCAAAAGATAGTGGTGATCAACGTGTTTCATTGCTCAAAACACAGGCTGAATTCGATGATCAACAATCATGCCAACATGTTGATGGTGATAATCAAACGACAATGAAAAGTAGATCCGGTTCATCCGGTGATGATCATGATCTATGGCTATTTTCCAATGCACTCCATTTGTCAATCGAAAACAATGCGTTGGATATTGTTGTGCTGCTGTTGAAAAATGGTTTCGATCCAAACAAACCAGGAATCGGCTTGAATTCATTAGAATATTTCCAACGTTCCAGGAACACCAGTATCGACGATAGCCATGATCATTTGATTTGTCCAATCAACCCAGGTCTATCCACCAGCCGTGAACCATTGATACGGTCACCATCAATCAGATCGGCCAATCTTCCGTTGTTATTGAATCCGTTGACTGGTAAATCATCGAATTCATCATCCAACACGACGGCCGCACAAACTCATCATCCTAGTAGCCAACAGCCGGCCAGATATTTTACTAGAGAAACACCGAAACCATTATCGTTTCAATCAATATTCTCCTATCCGAGCTCGTTGAACAGTGATCTTTTTAGTTTAAGCCGTAGAAGTTCATCAAAGAGTGGAGCAAATTTGGTCCGATGTAGATCTACCATCGGTTTGGATATGAAAACCATTCGAACTGGTCCTGACGGTACCAGAGTTTGTTTTGAAGAAGAGTATAGCAGAGAAAAACTATATCAATTACCGCCAATATTTTTAGCGGTTGTATTGAATAATTCAATGATACTACGTGAGTTGATATTTTATGGCGGTAATGTTAATATTATGGATAATTATGGTGTAACACCATTACATCTATGTCTGTGTCAACAACACATCTCAAGAGCTTGTTTACGTTTGCTCATACAATCTGGGGCCAAATTAACCACTAAAAATGATCAAAATGTTTCACCGTTGGAGCTTGTCTGCTGCCGAAACGGTGGTGAAGAAGATCTTGGAACAAATCCAACAACTACAACAGCATTGGCTAAAGAATTGATGTACTTACAAACATCAATTATTGAGGAATGTTTTAATCAATTATTTCAATGTAAAAATGTCAAACGAGATTTAATTTTTCATGCCAAACACAATAATAATAATAATAATAATAACAATAATAACGGAAACAGTTTTAGTGGTTATATGATCAATAATAGCAAAAATATGAAAAAACACCACCATCAACAACAACCACCACAAACATCCAATGCAGATCCAACAACTGGAACTGTCAACGCGAATACTAATACTAATAATAATAATAATAATAATAATAATAATGGTAATGTTGTTGGAACAACACAATTTATTACAACAACAACTTCATTATCGGCCACATCAGCAATAGCGACCAACACAAAACCCTCTGCTTCGTCGGCGATCAATTCGACATTTTCGCCACGAAGATTGTTTCTGAAGGATGACAGCACAGAATCTTGTGGTAATGTATCGAATTCGGTGGCAAAATTCCTACTGGAAAATTGTTCAACATCTTCGATCATGGCCAAAAATAATAAGAAAGAATACACGACCAGCAGCATCGGCAGTAATCAGCAAGTGTCAAATAAATTGGCTCAAAACAATAATAAAGATGTGATGATCTGTTTGGATAATTTGTCCGAACATGAAAAAAACAAGAATTTTATTTCGTTGAATAATCAAAGCAATAAAAATCAGGATTCTGGCTGTGGTGGCGGGTTAATTTCAAATCAAAATTCAACACTATTTCCACTGGCCAGTGTCACCGCTCATAAAAGGAGCTTCGCTATCGATAGTAGTATCGATAAATTTTCCGGCATGAAATCATTGAATGTAAGTTGTTTCTTTTGGTTGCATTGTATGAAATTGAGCTTTTCAAAATTTTAATGCGGCATCAACCATAAAACGGTGTTCGTAAGCAAATTTAGACCAAAAAAAACTTCTTGATTCTATTGGAATTTCCATAATAAAAATCAGAATAGTGCTTGCGGTGGTTTTTTTCTTGGAAAAAATCCAAACAAATTAATCGGCCCATGGTCCCAGAATGTGAGGTTCTTCAATGTTTGTCTATGTTGTTGTTGTTGTTGTTTTTGGGCTGATCCCTAATGTATTGAATAATTTATTCTGATTTTCAATGAATTAAGAACGCATCAAAACTTTCCATTACCGATTATTCTGCATTTCAGTTATCCATGCGCGTATCCCAATAGGGTTTTTTTGTGTTCCTGGATCAATTATTTATTTATGTATTCGAGTTTTGTGAGCTCCAATTTTCTCATTTTTTTTGTTTGTTTTCTCATTTCTATTTTGGTCGGTATTCCCGTTCCTGCTGATGCTGCAGCTGCTTTTGGCAGTTCCAGTTGTTGTCTGAAGGGAATTATTCGATATCAATCCAATTTTTTTGGATTAAAATCATTAAAATCATTTAAAGCATGATAGGTGAACAATTGAATTATGTGGAATTCCGAAAAAAATGATGCCAATGATGATCTTGACCTGTTTCAATTTCTAAGCATAGCCTTGAACAGAGAACCCGAATAATCCTTTAGAATCGTACCCGTTCAATACTGCGTGTGTATGATTAAAAGTTTTATGTTTGATGATTGAGGCCACTTTGATTGAGATATGTCTGTTTAATGTTTCAATTATGTTTTTGGATTCTGTTTCGAAAAGCTATCACAATCAACGTTGCAGCTTTCATGTGGTAGCAGTGGTGGTAGTACCGTTGGGAATGTTGATGGTAATTTGCCAACATCGTCCCATTCGAAAACCGCTGGGACCGCTCAAAATCATCAACAGCAACAACCGCATCATTCATCGTTTGGTATGGGTGGACGTTTTTTTGGTCGAAGAAGAAGTGGCGATGAAAACTCCAAAAATCAATTGAAACTGGCCAAACTTTTGTGGAATCGGGCCAAAACACAGGGTAATATTTCGGTCGATTTTTCTCTCCATTTAGGTCTTATAGATAATGGTTAGCTAATTTTTCTTTTTGAAATTTCTGTTTTCGAAAACTTTGTACTTTTTAAAATTTGTTGAATTGTTGCCCATCAATTTCGTTTTGAAGAGAATCCAATGGAAGAATCCTCACAGGAATCTATTATTGAAAGCATGAATATATTATGTAAAATGGCCGATAATATTGAATGTATACCGGTGATGATCAATCAATTGGAAAAATATTTGCCCGAAATGATCAAACTAAATGAAACACAGCAACCGCTTTTGTCGATAATACAAGATGGATTTTCTAAACTTTTGCAAAAATCTTTCAAGGTAGGTCAGCTTTGTTTCTTCTTCGCAGTTAGGTCCTGATCACGTTCGGATTCTGATTTCTTGACCGACCGTTCTAGTGCATAGTGGAAGATTTTTGCAAAGAAAAAGCACAAATCCAATCAAAAGATGGAGACAATTTGGCAGACCCTTCGATCAATTCCATGACTTCAGGGAATAGCACCAAACAATCGCCTGATGTTGATCAATTTGAACTGATTTTGTTGAAGAAAAAAATGTCCACACAATTATGCAATCTATTGATTTGTGTGTTCCATTGTCTCAAAGGTGGACAAACATTTCAATATACATCGTTGTTGATTGTCAATAGAATCATAGACGTGTTCATCATGCATGAAACATTTAATTTGTTGGTGGATCAAGAACAGGTTCGCTTAGAATCGGAAAGTGTCCAACAAACTAGAAGAAAAAACAGCTCAAAGACCGAGCCAGCATTTTCGCCTACCACCACAGTTTCCCTGGGTAAACACCTGAAACATTTACGGAACCTGAATGAAACATTTAATTTGGGTTCCACAAATAAACAACAACAACAACCGGATATGGATTCTTCCGCCATCAAATCCGATAAAACAATGTTCAAGAATCAAAATGAACCAGAACAACAACAGCCCGCCAGTACCACATCGACCAGAGCGTAAGAGTGATCTATTTTTGTCGCAAAAAATGAAATAGTTTTCATGTTTCCTGAATCCCGCAATGATTTTTGATTGTTTTTTGCAGAAATTTAATTTCTTGGGTCACCAAGAATGTGCATTTGTCATCGCCAAGGTTAAACAAACATCCGAATAAATTGAAAGTAATCTCGGACACGTTGAAAAAAGCCAGAACCACCACCATCAATGCCAAAAGCGGCCATGTTTGCAGCAACAACAAAGACCAAAATAATAACACGACTGGTGAACTGAATTCTGGCTCCAGAATCCACAATGGTATTGGTATTGATGATTGCAAAGTTGGTGCTGGAAATGAAAAATTCTCTCTCTTTTTTCTCTCTCCAATTTCATTATTAGACATCGCAAACAATTTTGAAAGCAGAAAGAACAGTGTTCAAACACTTATATCCATTTTGGCCCAAAAAGGATTAGACCTTCTTTTGAATGTACTAAATAATGCCATTACTCTTCATAAACGTTTCTCTGAATCCAAACAACTTTGTGTTCCAAGCAAAAGGTTTGTTTCGTAATGCGTTTTCTTCAAAACCAGATAATTGCTCCCCTTCTCTTTCCGGGGAAACCTAAACGGGAAGCATTTCGATTCCATTCTTGTCCTATCTTCTTTTTTGGCTGAAATAATATTGTTAAAACCCTTCAATATCCTATACAAAAACCAATAACAAAATCAGCAAACAATAGACTAGTTGCAAGGATAAAATTTTTCAGCCACTCTGGCTTCTCTATTCCTTGCTTGGCGGGCTTTCCGATCAAAATTTTTATTATGTTTCATCATCACCACTATCATCAATTTTGTTCGTTTTTCTTCCCCCCTCTCTCTTTCTTTGCGTTTGATTCCAAAGATCCCGCCATTGTCTGTACCATTGTTTGCAAATATTATCGGCTCGGGCCATATTGTACACTAGCCAAAGTGATGATGCACAAAGGAGATTGATCCAAGAAGGCCCATTAAAAGTTCTCATGTCTTCTATTGATTCTACCAATGATCCGGTAAATTTCATTGCTTTACACAGCATATTTTACTGTTATGATTGATTTTTTCCCATCTTGGCTTTGCTCTTTTTTTCGGAAAAAAAACCGGAAATCCTCTTTCGCCTTCGACACAATCACAGCAATTAATATGCTTAACCCTGCAAACAATAGCCAACATAGCATTGAACCCGAACAACCATCCAAGATTGATGGATTCCAATATTGGTGATGCATTGATGCAGCTAATATTACCATCAGATGAATGGTTTTATACAAATCATTCGACAAAATATGCCAAATTCGTCAAACATCAAGCGGCGCGGATAATGGTGTATTTGGGACTTGAAAAACGTTTAAGGAATAAAGTTTTCCTATTTGATCTAATTGGTAATTGAATTATTATCTTGACCATTTTGAAATTTCCAATCTATCTATCTATCTCTCTCTCTCACACACCCACACACCCACACATTTACTTTCTATCCCTGAAATTCAAGATGATCTTGCTTGGCATTCACCCTCAAGTGATTCGAAAGAAGACCAATACATTATACGTACATCGGTGGCTCCAAACGCGGTTTATTGCAGTCAAACATTTCCACAAGTTTTAATTGGATGCTCAGTGGAGAACATCGTTGTGGATTTGGTGCGAAAAATGGAAGTATGTAACCAATAAGAGTGTTTTATTTTTCTTGCACCACATTCTTCAACAAAGTTCTTTATTTCACTTCACAAACAATTTTATTTCAAGGAAAAATTTATAAATGGCGAGGATAGTCTTTGTATTGATCCTCTAAATGAGGAACCATATTGCCTGATGACCACCAACGGTACCTTGGATGAGGATTATAATCCAAATCCAACAATACCAATGATGACGATGGCCAAAGATCCGCCAGCAATACAGGTTGATATGCCTTCCGGTTTAATACAAAACCATCATGTTACGGCAAATCATCCAAATTGTTTCTTCTATTTGAGTACCTTACCGATGACCTTGCCGCCCATCATCTTATTACGTGTGCTACAGCATCGTATGTTTGGCTCAATCTCTTATTATGGTTGGCAAACATCCAGAGCCAGCGTGGCCAGCTCGGTGGCCAGCTCTTTCGAAGCTTATAATCGTTCCAGAGCCAATTCAAATGTTAGCAATTATAATTTTGGTGCGGACAGATCAAACACATTCAACTTAAAGCACAATATAGATTGGCATTGTTCTAATTTTAGTTTGTCACCACCAAACCAAAGACAAATCGACTTGGAACGTAGAATGTCCGCTAAAGGTTAGTGGTAAATCATTTTTTATTCAAATCAATTATTATCATCATCATTGTTTTACTGTGCAATCAATCGACAAACAATCCCTATAAACCGGAACTTAGGTTTTTCCGATGTATCCAACAATCGTTTGATACCACAGAATTCATTTCCACTTGGAGCCAAGAGTGTACCGATTTCTGATTGTTTATCGAACAAGATCAGCCGAAATTCCATGTCCTTTTCGAATAAACTATCCATAAGATCCTCGTTGCAACGTTCCTCGATGGTTGAACCCCATCATATTCAACATTTTCATAATAGTGAACAATACAATGATACAATGAAAACGATCAAACAACAACAGCTACAAACAAAACATTTATCATTATCAATCGATGATGGTGGTGGATCGCAATCCGCGGCCGGAAATGCTACCGATCCTGGAACCGAAACCACTGTTTTGCGGAACAATTCAATTGATACATCTCAATTAAATGAAGCATATATCATTTCGTTCCAGAGAGAGATACAAAATTTACCTAAGTCTCCGAGTGCATCACCAACACCATTGACATTAAACGATAACAGTAATAATACCAATGATGGCAATAATAATGGTGATGGTGCAGCCAACGGCTCCTTGACGGCGATCATCAGGGAAACATTGGAGAATGTGGCCAATCCATTCTGTAGGCCTAGGTCGTGCAGTGTTCCTAGAATTACTTTGGAAAATTTACCCACCATTTTGTTACATTTGCCCAACAGCATCAGCGGCAGTGGCAAAAATCCTTCCATCAATCAAATGGACAAGAACCAGCCATCACCATCATCATCATTAGCAGCGGCGGCAGCAACAGCCGTGATCAATCCAGAGTGTAGATATTCTGCGGCCGATGTTCAGTGTAATTCACAGTTTTTCAACTTTACCAACGGTAAATTAACATTAATTTTTGGGCAACATATAAATAATTAAATTTTCGCTCCAGGATCGCTTTTTTCAGGAATTAATCCTAACCTATCGCCTAACTTAAAGCGATCTATCAGGAATTTGAATGAAAGCCCCAAATCCTGTGCCAGCACGTTTAGAACTCGTTCGGGTTCTACTCGTTCTGGTTCAAGATCCGGATCGACCTGTCAGGTCATAAACGAAGGAATCCTACCGAATGTTCATAAAGCAATATTGAAACTATTATTGGATTGGATCAACATCTGTCCGGATGATTTTCAACATTTTACTTTTCGACGTGAACTCATCGATTTCTTGAATCGTGTCTCGATGATGGGCGAGCAATATCATTGGATATGTGATGAGATACGATTCTTGGCCATGATCAATGTATGTCCTAGAATCGTAGCCGCATTTGGTTCATTTCGTTATAATTACGACTTGGCGCTTTTTTCAAAATTTCAAAAATTAGGAAGGAGAATCGGCCACTGAATCGCCATCTAGTGACACACAAATCAACAAAGAATATGAATCGGTGAGGGCGCTTTTTTTGGCACTTTTTATTTCAATTTTTTGCGCAGGATCCCCTAGAAATCCGCCCTTGCCGTCTTCGTCGGTTTGGTTGTTGGCTTAAAAAAGTTTTTTGACATGGAAATTTCCACATGCATGTCTGTTTGCTCCTCCTCTTCCTTCTGTGAGAGAAGACATTCATAATAATGATAATATTTACCAAGTACTTGTCAAAATTGTTTACTCTACTTTTGCCCCTATGGATGCACGCCCAATTTTTAGCTCTTTCTGTTGTTGTCTCCATGTAGTAGTTAATTCATTGACTTGATAAAGGCATTTTTAGGCAACTTAAAGCGTGAAAACCAAACGAATAATTACAACCACAGCAAAGACAACCACAAATTTAAAAAAAAAACAGGAATAACAAACAAAGGCAATGTACGTGTTCAATGAAATTCCAATTGTCATTGAACCACACACAAACAACAGAAAAATTTACCGGAATTTACCGACATAACCCGGAGTTTTCTCCGGATTTGGCCTTTTTTGGTCGATTCATTGCTAATTAATCTTAACGGGAAACAAACATGTTTGTTTGGCGATGAGATGTGGGCCAGAAACAAATTCTAGGACAAAATTATTCTTAGAATATTCCCTCTCGCTTTTTTCCCCAAAGAATTCAAGAGAAATCATCATCATCATAATCATCGAGGTGCGGTTGTGTAAATATTTAACATTGGTGTTATTCTGCTGAAAGTTTGTGTGTTAGCTGCTATTTTTCGGAATTGCGGATGGGAAAAATGTCCAAATGGAACGAAAGACAGAGATAGCGAGAAAAATAGAGTAGTTTTGCCTTTAGTTGTAATCAAAATTTTAATATTCTCCGAAAACGATGGCTTCAACTTATGGAACTTTTAAAAAGGCGAGATTGTTACGGCTCGGGTTTCGCGCCGAATTCTGAATTGAAAAAATAACAATTGAAGCTGAAAGTCAATATTATTCTTTTTCGCATTCGACGAGTATTATTTCTTTATTTTTTTTCATTCATTTTGTCTTGCATTCATTCATCATGGTGGCAAACAGTTATGGTTTTATTTTTCAAGAAATAAATTCTAGAAGCTTTGCATTGAATTTTGGTTTCATTAAGATTCTATTTAAGATTCTGTTTTTTATTTATTAAGCTTTTCAAAATGGAGTGAAAGGGGCTGACAATGTTTTAAGTATTCATCACACGACATCAAAAACTCGCTTATTTTTTTTTGAAACACCGATAGAATACAAAAAGCATTGTGTATCCTTTTCCGGGAAACTTCTAGCTTTTGTCGCTTTTTGTTGCCGGTTTGATTTCTGTGCGGAACGTTCTACTCAGGCCCATTCTAGACCAGACACCAAGAATCATGCTTTTCAATACCTTTGTCTAGCTTGGTTCTTACGAACAAAAATGGAGCAATTTTATCATGAATTCCTTTGTGCTATAGTCATTTCAATACTGTTTCGAACAAACCGGAGCCGGAACAAGCTAGCAGGCTCTGTAGAGAAGATATCTGTCACAGAGGGAAACACACACACACACACACACACACACACAGCAACGCTTTGAATCGATTTTCCACCAGAATCTCCTCTAATTATTCCGATCAAACATATTGGCAATCATTAAGATTAAATTGCGGCTTCTCGGGCCCGTGTGTATGTGTGTGCGCCTGGATTTGATAACGTTCCATTGTGAAAGCTGACATATTTTCGGGCATTCATTGGGTTCCATTTTTTTATGATGTTCGGGTAAAAATTAGAATATTGGTGGGCTTGTTCTCCTGATAGTGTGCGTGTGTGTAAATGACAAACTCAAAAAAATCGAAGATTTTTCCCCTGGCCTGGCCAAGGGATTCTTTGTGCAAGTGTATGTTGCTTTGGTTCCTCTGGAACACGCCATGCTACATCACCAACCCAAGCATACCTTGGCTTGTGATAATTGTGATTATTATATAATAAAAAAAACCAGAAACCAGTATGGGTGCGTTTGGTATATTTGTATATGTGCGTTTGTGTGTATGGCTATGCTTTGATAAGGAGAGAGTAGAATGGAACCAGAGAAATAAAGGTTTTAAACAGAAGAAGAACAAGAACAAGTAGAATAGAAAATTCTTCACACACACACACGCAGTTTTCAGGATTCTGATTTATTAACTTGTGTGTTGCTTGTTGGGCGCACATTTTAGAATTAGTTTTCAGTGTGTTAGGGTTTGGTATGGTGTTGGTCGCGCAAATTGGCTTCCAATGTCTTTATTATTATTGCTTTTGTGATAATAAAGCAACACTTCAGGATTCTTGGCGGGAATATTCAATATTCTTTCAATGTTTCTCGCTTTATCCCTCTCGGTTGGTGGGTCCTCACAAGTTTTTTCGAAATCGTTGGTGAAAGTTTGGCTGATGAATCCAATTTATCATTAAAAGTTTCACAAGAGCCAAACGACTAAGACCGCTGTGGTGGTGGTTTATGAAATATGAAAATTTAATTTTTTTTTCATCACAACACTTGATTGAAAAGTTTTTCCATTGGTCTGTAGTGGCCAGTAGCGATGATGTTAAGCTAAATGTTTTTTTTTCTTAAATTTCATCAACATATTCTTGGAACCAATGGCCAACCTACGCAAACACATCCTGACATAAATAGCTACAGAAATTGATACTAAATGGACAGTTGCCATGTTCCAAAGAGGAAGCGGTTGTGTTGGCCGTTATACAGTTGAGGATTGAAGAAACATCACCGCCCAATATAAATAAACATGATGTTGTTGATGTTGGAATTGTTGGCAATGATGGTGATGATGTTTGTGGTGAAAATGGAACCAATCTACACTACCAACATCATCTTCATCACCATCATCATCATGATGAGAGCCGTCGTCGTGGTATCCTCGGACCAACAACCATACAATCATCAACACCGACACCAAATACGATCCAGGCCACATCAATATTGAACACCACAATGAACACCAAGAACAACGTCAATAATAGTTATAATAATAATAATAATAAGAATATCCAAACCAATACCAGTAATAATGATAGCAACAACCCGAATAAGACTGCCGCTTCTGTAATCGCTGCAACCACATTATTACATCCAAATTCAATTATGGATTGCGCCAATGAAAAGCATCATCCACTGCGAAGATCTATTGGTGATAATGTAAAAGTAAGTAAAAGATTTTTTTTCGGTAAATGTTGTTCCCATTTAATTCGATTCAATTCATTCATCCATCATATTCTGTGTCGTTCTAACCATAAACAATATCTTTAATATTGATACATTTTCGAATATTGAATCAAAGCGAATATTCTGATTACCTTACATTTGTTCTGCCCTCCCTCAATTCTTGCCACCCCTCCAGGAAAATACCAATCTTGTCAATCTCTCCAAGAAATTGTTCGGTGAACAGCATACGAACCAGACCAACATCCAAACAACCACCGCGACCAACAACAACAGCATCGTCAAAGGAATGTCTTCATCATCATTCGATGAGATGGATGAGAATGATGAGAATTCGGTTGAACAACGACAACAACAAAAACTTCAACAACATCATGATAGAAATCTGTGTGCAAATATTGATTCTGGTAACCTTCTCCATCATCATCATCATCTTCAACGTCATTCACAGCAACAGACTATTCATCAGCCAGGATCGAAAACTAAATCTACTACCAATCGTATTATAAAATGGATGTCCTCTAACTGGAATGATCATGATTATTACAATTTTAGCACGATCGATGCACGAAGATGTTTGCCACCGATCTATCAGAATTGTAAAAATATTTCCAAAACTATTAAAGTAAGTGAGAATTTTTTTTTTCAAATTAAAAATAGTTGGTTGTCCTACACCAACCTCCGGTTCGACAGGGTTCAACCATTTTAAAATGGCTTTATTTTTAGAACAGAATTTCATTGCTTATTGATAATATGTGTGTGCTTTATTCAGGGATGCCCAACCTTTTTCGGCAGTAGAGCATAATTTCTAGCAAAGCGAGAGCCAGAGAGATGAAGCTAGGATGAATGAGAAGGTATCCTCCTCCTTCTTTTTGTTCTTCTCTTTCTTTTCCTATAATGGGAGCGGGTTTAATTTGGGGGATTGGTCAAGTGACAGTGCATGGTGTTCAAATCTATCTTAAACACTATAAAGAGCAAGTTCAGTCAAGTTTGAAAAGACAAATTGAATAAAATTGTATGCGCGCGAGAGCTAGAGAGATGAAGCTAGGATGAATGAGAAGGTATCCTCCTCCTTCTTTTTGTTCTTCACTTTTTTCTTCTTTTATGGGAGGCGGTTTAATTTGAGGGATTGGTCAAGTGACAGTGCATGGTGTTCATATCTATCTTAAGCACTATAAAGAGCAAGTCCAGTCAAATTTGAATAGCGAGAGAGATGAAGCTAGGATGAATGAGGAGGTATCCTCTTCGTTCTTTTTGTTCTTTACTTTTTTCTCCTTTAATGGGAGGCGGTTTAATTTGAGGGATTGGTCAAGTGACAGTGCACGGTGTTCAAATCTATTTTAAACACTATAAAGAGCAAGTCCAGTCAAATTTGAATAGCGAGAGAGATGAAGCTAGGATGAATGAGAAGGTATCCTCCTTCTTCTTCTTCTTATTCAGTTTATTGGAAGAGGATTTAATTTGAGAAAAAAAATTGGGGGATTGGCCAAGTGACTATTCCTATAAAACTGGCCATATACACTCTAAACTAAAAAAGGGTGAATCCTTCATTTCGAGGGCTGAAATCGAGGATTGAAATGACTTAACGATTGAGTAGATGGAGGATTCAATCCTCGAGATGAAGGATCGAATTTTCAAAATGCTCTTAGGTACTCTGGGACTGGTTGAGCACCCCTGGTCTAATTCTTTCTGCCTGTTGTCGGTGGTGTGAATCGAACCATGGTTCAGTTTGAAAAAAATAGCAACCACAAAATGATGCTGACGATAATGATGAAGAATAATTATCCTGTTTTGACAAGTAGTCTCCTCTGTTAATAATGATGATAGAATTTATAAAATGAATTATCGCTTGGCGAGGCTTTCACTTTGTCTTGGGTTAATTTTTTGTCCAATTTCTGGCACTGTTGCTGCCGGGTTGTTGTTTATTTTCTGGAAAAATGATGTATTCTTTCGAATTCGATGTTCCGTTTCTGTTTATATACAAATTTCCATCTCTCGCTCTCTCCCTTTCTCGCTCAAATGAAACACAATGGTTTCAATATTGGGTCAATTTATCATTGGACCAAAGCGAAAAAACTAATTCTCTCTCAATTTTGGTGGAGAATTTGTTGTTGTTTTTGTAGTTTGTCGGTCTCTTTTCGGAATCGAGGTCCGCAATTAATCACTGGGCTTGTGTGGGTTGCTGCTTGATGCTTGTGTCTGTGTAGATTCTGGTTCAGGTTCCGCTGAGCTGGTGTTACTCTGTCTCTTTCTCTGGCCATGGCCTGTAAATGATGTACGCCAGATACTTGCAAATACTCCCGAAAGACACGGTGGGAAACAAGAATGCACAAGGAAGAATATTTTCCAGATGTCTTACTCGCTGGGTTAGAGAGAGAGAGAGAGAGGATTCCTGAAAATTAATAATAATAACCGAAACACAACTAAACCACGAAAAGACAGAAAAAAGAATATTGGAAACCTGGTGAGGAATGGCAATTGCGAATGATTTTTCACGCTGTCGGGGTTGTTGGTCTCCATGTTACAACATCATTTTTTCGCTGAATGGTATTCTTAGATGTAAACGTCTTTTCGGTTTTTTTTTCTGTTCTGTTTTTTCATTTCATTTTTCGGTGCGTGTCCTTGTCATTTATTCGTCGTCGAATTTTCATCTCTTCGTAAACAAATAGGAACAAAAACGGAAATTATTCCACACATCAGTGTATGAAAGTGAACAACAATTGAAGAAGCTCTACATTCAAACCTGTAAACGTTTACCGGCTTATGGTTGTAGATTGTTCCAGGTTAAAGAATTGTTACATGGCCGTACAAATCGTCGGGCTACACGTTTGTTGGGCATTTGTTTGGAACGTATAGTTTTGCTGGATTGTCAAACACTGCAATTGGCCAAAACGCAGCCAACCACCAATCTACAGCAATGGCGTGCTGGTGGCGGTAGATCACATGATCGATTAGTGCTGGAATTTCGTGGTACACAATGGTCATTTATAACATCATCACATAATTCATTGCGTACCATTGGTACGGTCCTATGGGAAATTCTGCAAAGTCTAGATTCATCGTTTTTAGACACATTCATAGCGTTGGAGTCACAACACGAATCCTCATCATTTGGTTCCAAAGGTAGGATTGTTTCATTAGTCCGGCCACCTTCTAGTTTACGAACAAGTTCTGTTTAAAAAACTATCTCAGAAAACATGAAGTTCACGAACAAATTTGAAACAATCAGCCCAACCGGAAGAAAGAGGCGTTTCCGTGATGAACTATTACGGTTAGAATCGATGCTTCATTCACCGGAAGAGGTTGCATTCGAATTGGGAAAAGTAGAATATGAACTATTCTACAATATTCAACCAGTCCATTATATCCGGCAAGTTACAACGGATCTAAGTGTTGAATGTTCTGATGAGATCCAACAACAACAAATCCAAGGACAACAGCAGTTTACGGTGAAGGATCTTATTGAAAGATTTCATGAAGTATCCTCGTGGACCACACAATTGATTATATCGCAGCCAACCCATGAAATGAGGTATCATTAAATGTGGCCTTGCCTTGCCTCCCAAACACCCAACATGATTGATTGGATTTTCGTACCACAGGAAAGCGGTTCTATCATGCATCATCCGTGTAGTGCAAACATGTTGGAACATGGGAAATTTCAATTCGGCCGTTGAGATTTTAGCCGGACTAAAGTAAATACACATTGCTTTTAATAAACAAACGAATTTCATGTGATTGTTAATTTAATAATTCTCATTAATTATATTCTTCCGACCAACCAACCCAAAATGATTTTTGTCGGGTATGACAAACATACAGATCAGAAAAGCTGAAACCATTCTGGTTGTCCATCGAACAAAAAGATGACCTAATTTTGTGTAATAAATTATCACAAATCTTATTAACATTGGATGAACCAACGGATGATTATAAGAAAGCGGTTGTGCGTGCATTGGACATTCCACATTCTCTTGTGATACCATTTTTCGGAGCTTTCCTCTGTGATTTGAAGAATATCCTGAAAAAGGTGCCAAGTTTGATAGTGTTGTCCAATGAAAGACAGTATCCGCCGCAGCAACAGGACAGCAGCATGTTTTATCGTGATTCTGTGGAAGCACAATCACCAACGCCCAGAATTGATTCCATATCAGAATTTAATGGTGACAATAATTACATGTAAGTATTGTTGGTTGTGTATGTAGGTGTACCTTTAGTTTATTTCCGCTTTTGATTAACTCAATCATCGAAATTATCATTAAATAACATCCATGCCACGGTAATAAACAGGTCACGAATCGGTGTTGGTGGCATAATCAACATGGACAAAATGTATAAAGCACATCAGGTTTTGGACAATCTTCGTACGTTTCATATACATTCAATTCGTCGTAATCAATTGATTACTACTGCCAACATTCTAAATAATCGGGATTCTGTGGACATTCCCAACATTGTGCATTCACAATCATCAACCTTGTTCGATCATCAACAGTCTAGCAATAATATTAATAATAATAATGTTAATAACCGTGATTTAATTAGGAGAAATTCAATCCTAATCATACCAGATAGTATTCTAAATGAATGTAGTGAGCCCAAAAATAGCAAGAATCTGGAACCACAGCCACAGTCTCCGCCAATAGTAATGAATGATTTGAATAAGGAAGTACCGGACAGTTCCAAATCACTGACCGGATCCTCGGCAACCACATCAATGGTGGTTAAGAAAGAGAACAACCAATGTTATATGATCGATATGGATTGTTTCAAACCAATACAGCCAATGAATCGGTCGCACGGAATCAGCATGATACCATTGAGCACAAATTCTATTGATTTGCACATTCTACAAGCAATGCACCATGGTACAAGCATCATCCATTATGAAGAGGATACTGGACGATCATCTATGGTCTATCTACAATTAGAACAAAGCAATTCGATGATTGCCTGGTGTAGGCCTTTTTGGAGTACATCGCTTCATTCCAGCGGAAACACGCCCCAGGATTATCAGCTATCATTGGATATAGAAGATTTCATTCTACCAGGAATATCGTTACGATATGAAACAAAAGAACCAGCTTTGATTGGTCTAGACGAGGGCTTTATAGATTTGATGTCTTTAAAAGACATATTCATTAGTCCGACCAATGTGGATCTATCGATGATTGGACGTAGACATGGTTTCAATGAATCTGCATTTGTTGATTGTAATAATTGTAGCCTGAGACTATTGTTTGGATTGAATTTAAGCGACAATAGAACCACAGAGTTTATTGCTCCAAAGATGACTTTGTACATTTGGTACGAAGGATTGAAGAGCATTCTGAAGTTGATACAAAAACAGAAACGCCTTACGGATCAAAGAGTTAATTGGTTGAAAGAAAAATATCTACAATCGTATTATGAAGAATCCGCATGTCAAGGTCCAACACCAGCCGAAGCAATACGGATGTTTGGCGGACGAAAGTGGACAGTGGATGCAATGGGTTCAAGCCATCAATCTCTACAAAACGAATCTTTAATGAACAAAACCAACAATTCTAATAAGTTTAGGAAAAAGAAATCTGTTGCCGGTTTCACCGGTGTCAACCGAGAATTCAGCAATAGATCACAATTGTCCATTAATTCGGTTCCGGATCATATTCTGAATAATCATCGTGCTGATCATACAACAATCGCTGCTACGGCCACGGCGACCACGACACCGTTGCATGGTTTCAAACTGAATACCTCGTCTCAAACACAATCCAATGAGCAAATTCTTTCGAATTTTTCTAGTTTAGATGATAATAATGCTAATTCATCATCTTGCGAATATCTGGCCAAAAGTAATCAAATGGTCAACTATTCGCCCATACATACAACCATGTTAACATCACAATATAGAGAAAAGTATTGCAAACGAAACATATCCAACATCCTGGATGCGTTTGGTAGTCTTCGAGTTTCGAATTTATCACCGCAAAAGTTCAACAAAAACAATCCGAACCATTGCTTAACCCCCGCGGAGTCAAAACCGATCATTACACATTCGGCTAATTTGAGTTTCTTTGAATTTTTCGAATTGTTTCGATCATTTTTGATCTGCATCCGAAGGGATGTCAAGGATATTTTTGAACAGATTGCTTCGAAAAGTGAAGTGTATACGATGAAAGAGATCGAAAATAATCATTTGAAAAAAGAATCCAACAATAATGACAATGGTAAGAATGAAACCGCTCAGAATAGAAACGATTCGTTGAGAAGACTAAACCACGACCAGAACAAGGAGAATAAAAAATTTCTAGGGTTGTTAACCCGTAACAGCTTAATTCATTTGAATGAAAATTACCACAAGAATCCGATTTTCGATGCAATCTCTGCCGCAAGTATTGTTACCAATAGTGCTGGAATCGATTCTTTAAATACATCCATATTGACTTGTGCGGATTTTCATGCATTCATCACTACATATCAAGCGGAAACGGTCAGCATCCAGGATGTGGAAAAACTGGTGCAAATACATGAACCCAATCCAATGTTACGGAAACGCCATTGTCTTTCATTTGAAGGATTTGCCCGTTATCTGATGGATAAGGACAATTTTGCTTACCAACCGGAACTGAATCAAATAGTCGAAACGGATATGGATGAACCGTTATCACATTATTATATAGCCACTAGCCATAATACTTATTTGACTGGCCATCAATTGAAGGGAGAATCATCGGTGGAACTGTATAGCCAGGTAAGCGTTCAAGATTTTATAGTTGCCATGTTATGATTCATTGGAATTCAATTTGTCGTGCAGGTTCTTTTGACCGGATGTAGATGCGTAGAATTGGATTGTTGGGATGGTGATGATGGAATGCCGGTAATATATCATGGCCACACGTTAACCTCGAAGATACCGTTCAAAAAAGTGGTGGAAACCATCAATGAAAAAGCATTTATAGCCTCGCCATATCCGGTCATATTATCGTTGGAGAATCATTGTTCCCTTCAGCAACAGGCCAAAATGGCGCAGATATTCGGATCGGTGTTTGGTGAAAAACTGGTGACCAAATTTCTATTCGAATCGGATTATGCTGATGATCCACGTTTGCCATCACCAAATCAATTAAAGTATAGAATTTTAATCAAGAACAAAAAACTCCGGGCACCATCGGCGCATATGTTCAATCCGAAGATGAGGATCAATTTGGTCCATAGTAAATCAATCAATGGTCGAGCTAATAGCTTGGTGAGCAATACTAGTACCAATTCGTTTAATGATGATGATGATGATGAATATGATGATGAAGATGATGATGATGAAGTGGAAGAATTGCTTCCCATGTCTTTTGAATGTATCGATGTACCAGATAAGAAACAAGAGACCAACATCAGCAGAGGTTCCAGACAAAAAAGTCTGGCCGGTGAAACGGATGGCAGCAATTATGGCTCGCCCCTAGCTGTGCATAATAAAATGGCTCGTAAATCCAGCAGTCAGATAGCGCCGGAACTTTCCGATTTGGTCATTTATTGTCAAGCAATCAAATTCCGTGGATTGATGAACATGAATCCGTGTACGAATCCCAGTCCAACAAATTCTGCGATAGCCACACCGGTGGCTAAAAAAGTATCGGTTAGAAAAATCATCGGAAATCAGCCCGGAATCACCGGTCAAAATCTTCTGAACGTAATGGATTCCGGTAAGGTTAAAGATGATTTCCGAGAATTGAACAACTTATCGCCAACATATCAACCATCGAACACTAATTATGCGTTTAATAAACGGCCGAATTCTTCGGCTTTCTGTTATCAAATCACCTCGATCAATGAGAATACGGCCAAAAAGCTTTGCCGAAAGAATCCATTGTCGGTGGTGTCTCATACTGAAAGTCAAATAATGCGAACATATCCCACTAGAATGCGTATCGATTCTTCCAATTTCAATCCGGTGATTTTCTGGGCTTTCGGTATTCAATGTGTCGCATTGAACTATCAAACAGTGGATACTGCATTGCAAATCAACACGGCAATGTTCGAACAAAACGGTGGATGTGGATTTGTGCTGAAATCCAAAGTTATGCGCGACAAGACTCATATGATGTATGGTCGTTTTAATCCATGGGACAAAGAATTCGATGGTCTTCATACCATCAATTTGACCATAACGGTGAGTGAAGAGCATTTATTTTTTTCTGAAAATTTCACTTGGTTTCCGTTTCGACGTAGATCATTTCCGGTCAATACGTGTGTCCGAATACCAATACTGGCAGCCCTCAAGTGGATGTGGAAACTATTGGTATACCGGTGGATTGCAATCGACAGCGGACCAAGATTGTTCAAAGAAATTCATTGAATCCAATCTGGAATGATACTTTTCAATTTAAGGTGAGAGGATGAATAAAACGAAGAATAATAATATAACTGATTTATCTTTTGTGCAGATCAAATTTGTGGATTTAGCTTTTCTACGGATAACTGTGACCGATGTTTCGGTGAATCAGATGGCCGCACAATTAACATTCCCGGTGAAATGTCTGCGACAAGGTTATCGTCATATGAGATTGAAAAATCCGCAGAATCAAAATCTACCCCTATCAACATTGTTCGTCTATTCTTGTTATGAAGAGGAAGGCTTGGATATTCAATCGAATGCGGCCACTTCATCGTTTGTGGGTGATCCAACGCAAAGCATTAAAATCAACCCTAAATTATCGCGGATCGATTTGAATAAATTAGATGTAACCAGAATCGATACACCCATCACTGCTCCGGTCAAGAGACGAATGTTTTTCTTGGTGGTACACGGTGTTATACCGGAAGAATCATCGACCATATTGAAAATAACCCAGGATAGTACCGTAAACGATGTGATTGGACAAGCCTTGGCCAGAGCAAACAAATCGGATGAAAGTGTCAATGATTATGTCTTATTGGAAGAGGTGAACAAGGGTTGGGAAAAGAGCCGTTCGGATCGTGACCGGAATTCGGTTACGCAAAGAATTTTGGAACCAAACGAACATCCTTTGGAAGCTCAGAACAATTGGAAAGGTGAAGGAAAGTTGGTATTGAAAAAATTGGCCGATGATCCAAGCACCAGAGCATGGATGACCACGATCCGATCGGCATCGGCCCATAAAGAACATTCACAGTTAACGGAAAAAGAATCGATCGGTGATTGGGAAGAGAAACGAGATGAGAATGAAACATTTTTGGTTTGTATCTACAATGTTAGCAAAGATCAACCATATGCCATATTGAAAGCGACGGTAACCAGCACCGCTCAAGACATCATATCGCAAGCATTGCATAAGGCCCATCGGGATGAGGATCCTAAACTGTTTGTTCTGGTGGAAGAAACTGAGAGCTTCATTGATTCATCATTGCAAAACGAATCAAGCAAATCCAGCAAAAATTGTTCCACACAACGAAGAGTGGTGGACGATGGTGAGAATATTTATGATGTACAAACACAATGGAAGAACAAAGGAAAATTCGAATTAAAATATGGTACAGATATTGTTTCAAGTGATAATACAATCGGTAAGAGTTGTACACCATCAACATCGAAAACAAGCGGATCATTGAGAAGACTGTCGAAAATGCATAGAACTTGTTCTAAACGTTTCCAACGTAAAGAATCCAGCGGATCCATCAAGGATAGATATATTGTTAGAAATTCTGAACCACATCAACCAGATAATCCCATACGGTCGATCATACTGAGCGAAACAAGACAGGTTCATAGCGATGGTGAAATATCATCAGATTTTGACGAAAAAACCTCCGATGGATTCTCCGGTACCAATGGCAATAATATAAGCTCTTTTAGAAAATTCAAACGGCTCTCAATGAAAAGGCTCAAAGCTTGGAAATCTTAAAAAGAGAGGAAATGGATGTAATACACCAGAAACAGCCAGAATGTGATACGTTTATAGATTTTAGCATAACCTTTTTTTATTACAGTGTATGAAGGGTGAGAATGATATCAATAAATCATACCATTTTTGTTGGACAGGTACACACCCGTAAGCACCGACCTACCAAGGCTAAGCACACAAATCAATATCACCAAATATTATTGCTATATCTGGAAATTGTTATTTTTTTTTCTATTTCTATTGATCTGTATCCACATTTCCTCTTTGTTCCAAAGTTTTTTCTATATCGCATGTTGTATTTATGTTTCTCTTTTCAAAATAAAACAAAATCTTTGAATCCCGAAGACACAGTGTTTTTCATGTGGTCGTTGTTCTGGCGCGCGTTCTCCGAATTTTTTCCAATTCAATTTTGTCCCGACAAAGTTTGACAAGTTTTGCGCATTTCTAGCCCACATTGGAGTAAATTTTATGTCGAAAAAATTTGCTAATTATCAAGTTTGATCAATTAACGAGCCGGGAGAAACGGTTTTGGCAGTCCAAAAGAAGAAGAAGGATCAAATTTGAATTTCGTGCCAGGAGGAAAGTTTCCCAAAATTATTCAGCCGAAAAAAATCGGAAAATATAGAGAAAGTTTCCACCGCAAAAACATTCACGTTGAAACACGCAATGTTTTCTATTTTCGATGTGTTTTATTTTATTATATGTTTACCGTTCATTCTTCATGCTTGAATGAAATTGATGTGAACTAATTTTACTGCAACAAAAAATTGATTTATTCAAATTCGATTCTCCAGAAAATTATGATCATTCTGTCCATTCGATAGTCTTCTTAGATGAATCAACTTTCGCACTGAACTCGTCGTGCTAAAAATCGATTCTAAGCATGTATCAGCAACAACAACAACAACAACATGGCATGGAAACATGGGTTGATTGAAACAACGGAATTTTTGTTTTTAAATAACAATAATTGACATTATCACCATCAACAAAGATTTCTGATTGTTGTATTGGATGAAAATAATCATCGAAAATTGTCTCTACCAATATATATTATAAATGATAACCAAAACAAAATACAGCAGCTCCAAGAAGAAAAAACCACCAAAATAACCACGAAAACAATTTCAGAAAATAAAAAAAATAGCGGCAGCTAATCGGTAAGAATTGGTTGTTACTTTTTACCTTAATTTTTAAAATCTTTTTGTCAGCATTTCCGAACAGTTTATATCAATATTTATTCACTAAGATGCTTGTGCATTTACGTCGCCATCCGCTTTATTTGTTCATATTCTTTCAGATAATATTTTTCTTGTTGTATTATACATCGAAAAATTCCTCTTGTATATTCAATTCCATGAAACCGGATTATGAATGGGTGTCTTCCGAAGTATGAACGTGTTGTTTTTTCCAAAAAAGTTTTGTTAATTTTTGATTTTTTTTTCTATCTTCATAGAAATATATTGTGTCCGAAAATGATGGAGCACAAAAACACTATTATGATCATTATATGCCGTTGATATTCATCGGTGGTATGCCTAGAAGTGGAACCACGCTTTTACGTGTTCTGTTGGATGCTCATCCAGAAATCCGTTGCGGAGAAGAAACTAGGGTCATACCACGGGTTCTTAGCAATCGACAATCATGGTTGAAATCACCATTTGAATCGAAACGTTTGGAAGAAGCTGGCATAACCACCGAAGTTCTTGATTCTGCCATACGAGCATTTATTTTAGAGATAATTGTTCGCCATGGGAAACCAGCCCCACGTCTTTGTAACAAAGATCCATTCACGTTACGTTCAGCTACATATCTACATTATTTATTCCCTAATTCAAAATTTATATTCATGGTCCGTGATGGTAGAGCGGTGGTACATTCCATCATTTCTCGTAAGGTCACCATTTCTGGCTTTAATTTGAACGACTATCGAGATTGTTTGAAAAAATGGAACACAGCCATGACTCATATGGTAATTAGCTTGTTTGAAAATTTTCTCCATCTTTATCTATTCATGTTTTTATCTTTAAATAGTATGATCAATGTAACAAGCTAGGACCAGAAAATTGTTTTCCAGTCTACTATGAGCAGCTAGTATTGAATCCAAGAAAATGGATGCAAAAAATTCTTGAATTTTTAAATGTTCCTTGGAATGACACTGTTCTTCATCATGAAAAATTAGTAGAAATGGGTGGTATTTCTCTTTCCAAGTAAGTCTGAAATTGAGGCATTAAAATCTTGATCTAATCATGGTTTTTTGATTGTGGAAAAAGATTGGAAAGATCCACTGACCAAGTTATCAAGCCAATCAACCTAGAAGCACTATCTAAATGGGTCGGACACATTCCAAGCGATGTAGTGGCCGATATGAATGAGATAGCACCAATGCTTAAAACGTTAGGCTACGATCCGTTCGCCAATCCGCCCAAATATGGAGAGCCTGATACGATTGTGATGGAAAACATGAAAGAATTGAATGATAATAAACAACATTGGGAGACCAAAGAGGAACAAGCGAAAAAATTACGCGAACAATTAAGGCAGCATATAATGAATTCTAGTAATTCACGTAATTCGGATGAAACAGGCAAAAAATCCAGATAATATTTATGATCCAGGTGTTGCAGTTTTTATCCATATTCGATCTATCAATTTTAAAATCATTGTTATTATTTGTTTGATATAATTATTATTATTTTATTTGTTGTTGATCATAATTTATTCATTTTTTAATTTTTTTTTATTAAAAATTATTCAATAAATTCTTTTTGTTCCAAATTCTGCGAGGGACCAGATGGACAACGAATCATAAATTAGAGTTTTTTAACTTAAGAAAAAACCTCAACATTTTTGAATTAAAACATCTGTTTCAAAAACAAGACGATTTTATGCAAGAAAAGCGTCAAAGAGCCTTACAAATGGTTAATCTTGTGATTTGGAGCAAATCCGAAAGATCAGGATCATTGTTCCAATGATTCTTCCGGTATATATTCACATGGTACTGCTTTCAAAATTAATTGCGTTGTCCACGTGATGATATCTATTGTAGGAAGAGGCAGGAAAAAGTGCAGTTGAACCGGATGGATATTGCACAATCATAGAACCTGTGAAACTTACTTAAAAGTCGCTGGCATTTAAATTTATATTTCACGAAAGGAATATAAACTAATAGACCGGATACAATATACAGTGTAGCATATAGATATTCGATTTGTGGATCCTGTACGATTGGTCCGATAACCAAATAGATCGATATCAAGAATACGATTATTGGCAAGGATAGGTGAACCTAAAAATAGACCAGGTAAAAGGAATTATATTGGTGTTTGATTGATCATTTCCTATCTGGTCATTCATCAATAATTCAATCAAGTAGAGGAAACACACACACACACACACACACAATCCAGTGTCTGCATTACCTTGTAAGGACGGGGTTTTTCTTTGTACGGGGATTTGTATCGCAATATGATCAATGCTAACATTGTGGCACCATAGAATAGCCATGCGGTGAAGCTGAAGAAATCAATCAAACTTTCAATGTTTCCCGGTATAACCAAAAGAACTGAAATGAAATGAACAAAAAGATCCGAATGAATCTTCTGGTCGAACAAAGCCTAATCGAATCTGTGATTGTGGTGGTAATGCTTACTTGATAGAAACGCATTGAATACTAGTGCTGGTGATGGAGTGTAACGTTTCATGTCGATGAATGATAAAACATCAATCAAATGTCCTTCACGTGCGGCTGCAAATGCGAGCCTTCCGCTGGTGAAACAAGAACCATTTCCTGCACCGAATGAAGATAATGCCACCGAGATCGGTATAATGATTGATGCGAAACCAAGAACTTGATTTCCCCAAGTCTTTAATGAAAACCATACGAAACGAATCGAATCGATCGAATACGAATCATTGAAATCAATCACTTACCACAGCAACAGCATCCGATGCTAGGATCTCTTCAGTGGTCATGACACTCTGGCCAAGGCAGACAAAATAAATCGCATTGCAATCAGATTCATAGATCGAAATTAATTCATACCATATAAGAGATATTCACAAGAACATAGCAAATGGTAACCATTGGTATGCCGAAAATGATCGCCAAAGGTAAATTTCTATAAGGATTGATCAGTTCTTCCGTAACGTAGTTCAGATTATTCCTGAAAAGACAGAAAAGCTGATGAGATGATCAAATTGTTATTTGATCCAAGTAGGTTTTACCATCCATCATATGCCCAAAGACCACTGTAGAATGCGGTGGCAATATCGGAAATGGTGAATTTTGAGCCTTCAAACCCTTTGGAAATGTATTCAGTGTGTCCTTGGAATATATGGACTAGGCCACCACTGATTATGATGATGATTGCTAATAATTTGGCAGCGGTGAATATATTCTGTGTACTTGTGGCCAAATCAACACTGTAACAGTTGACGTAAGTTATGGTGACTAGAATGGAAACGGCAAAAAGACACAAAAAAAAGAGGGGAGAGGGAATGAAAACGAACATACTTGTGATTAGAATGCAACGGATTCGGATTTGGATTCAGTGAAAAGAGGTTGAATGGTATTCACCGATGAAAAAAATTGTGATCAACTTGATGATGGCCATAGGAGGCTGACATTCTAGAAAAAAGGGCTGAACAACGTATTCACTAAGGGTAAGACAAATGATTGATAACATTGCTGGCTTCAGCACAAACACGGATATCCAGGAGAATAGAAAAGCCAATAAACCACCGAATGATTCCAGAATGTAGGAATATTCTGCACCAGATTTAGTGATCAAAGTTCCCAATTCGGCATAACAGAGTGCTCCTGAGAAAATTGATTTAGCTTTTTGGTAATAAAAACGGAATCAAACTACTCTACCCAACAAAGATATCAGTCCGGATCCAATCCACACGATCAAACTTAAACCGATTGAGCCAGATCTTTCCAAAACACCTTTTGGTGAAACGAAGATACCACTTCCTATACAATGATGATGAATACAATTGAGAAAATCATCAGAGTTCGGAGTGAAAAACGGTAAAAAGTGTTCAAATTTACCAATCATGGTTCCGACAATCAACGCGGTTCCGCTGATGAAACCGACCCGACGTTTGAGCCCCACGACGGAAACATCACCTTCGGAAAAGTTCCGCATATTATCACCATTGATGGATGGACCGAAGTGATTATTGTTAGTGGTTTTCATGATTTTTGAAAGATTGGTTTTTGAGCTTTGATTCCCTTCGGATGATGTTCGAGAACTAACGATATCTCCATTGGACGCCACTGCAAAACGAGATTGAAGATAATATGAGCTTTTGACAAACATTCGAATTTCTCCTTACGGTTATTAGCTGCGTTGGGGAAGCAGATTTTTCAAAATAATTACTTTTGAAAATCTGAAAATTTAATTTAAATTTGGTTTGAATAATTAATTGAAATTCTGGCAAACGCGCAAGTTTACAACGTGCTCGGATATGGATGATGATTGTTGTTTGGTGGTTGTGATGGTGGCGGCAGTAAAAGAAGAATATTCTGTTTGCCAAACGTCCAATGGCATCATCTTAGATGATCATCTTTTTTTCTAATAATATTTGTTCTATACTGCAATGGAGAACATAGACATGCTAATGTTTGGTGCACATTTTGAGGAGCAGAATTCGAATCAGATATAGAGCAGCAGCATGCTCCAGAATAGAGTTCTGATGGCAAAAGCGCAAAATCCAACAACCAGAATAAACAACCTTAGCGGCAAGAATCGTTCGAATATGGTTATGGCGTAAGCCTATTCTAACAGAATCTTGTATTTCAATTTCCGTTCCTCACAACCATAAACTATAATGCTAGAATGTCCAGAATTCGCCATAAACTAATAAATGAAACATTCCTAATTTAAATGGTTTTCCAATGGTGATCATATTTGAAATTCAATACTTGATGCTATCGACTATTCTCATTCATTGGTGGTAGCATTTTCGCCATCGTCAGAAGAGAACCGGCTTGAACGCTGCATGCTTTGGGCAATGCACACCATTACCATTGAATGGCTTTGTTGAAGTTTGATGATGGTAACTCTAACCAACCACACGCACACACCATTAATGGTTTTAGCCTATGTCTTCGTTCCTATGCCTCGCCTTCAACTCATTCATTAGGATTGTCATGGTAGCGAGCGCAACCGAATTTCACGAACACCAAAGCCTGCAGACATAGCAACCATCCAGCCAACCATATTGCTTTGGTTCAATTAAACCGCCTAAAAATAAGAAATGCTCCAGTTTTTCATGTTGAAACATTTCGATTAAAAAAGTTTTCTTTGAAATTCATCATAATTTTCGGCACGATATTCTCGGATCATTTTCCCACTAATAATTCAGATTGTTCAAAATGTTGAAACGATGTTGGGCACCATGTTTCACTCTGAATTCTGGTTATCTTACACTGGAACCAGGTGCCAAACTGATCGCTTACTATACGGCAACCTTACATATTGTATTCCTATTCTATGGTATCTACTTGTTACTTGGTGGTCAATCCGATGCATTCTTTTCGCCATTCTTTGAGTTTAGCCGCAAAGATACTAATATATTGGCATTCCTATTTATCGCTTACTGTATATTCTATTTAATATTTTGTTCGGCCGGGTTGATCCAGGCCATCAAAACTGTAAGTTTTGGCTGATGGAATCCATATTTTGATTGTATCTTATCAATATTCGCATTAGGAAACACGTTTTTGGTATCTACCTTGGCTATATTTTTCATTGCTGGAATTATTGTTTCTATATCTATTCGGATCATTTATTTTATACCGTTATTATTATAATGTATGCTATCATCAAATATCATTTTGGTTCCTCTCAAATTATTCTAATATCTTTATGTTTTATGTCCACAGGGATGGTCATTATTTGCGTTCACAACAATATGGTCCGCAGCATTATATCATTCCTATCTATACGTGATTGTGTTATCATTGTATTATCATATAAAAAAGCTTCAAGAACCAAATTTCATTGAAATTTATGCCTGACGATCTGAATTCCACACTTAACAACTACACTTGCCATTCCTATTTTTTTTGCTATTGATAAAGTTTTATATTTATTTTATCATCATCATTATATTTTCCCTTCCAATCATGTAATTCAACAATTAATTCGACTTTGTTTGATCAAAAAATAAATCTAACAATTTCTTAAAGAGCAAGTGCTTGTCAGGTAGAAATAGATAAAATGGTTACCTTGGCTTAAATTGTCAGTTTATAATGTTGATAATCTAATTTTATCATCAAAAAATTTTATCATGAATCCTTTGCTGCCTGATACTGATAGTGAAGATGAACTACCTTTAGGGTAAAACCTGATAAAATTTAATCTTCTGGTTCAATTTGACTTTGATTTCGTTTCAGCTGGGAGCAAAAAATATCCCTTACAAATCGAATCTATTATGTCAAGTATTTGTTTATTGTTTTCTGTTTCTGTTACAAATCAAAAGCTTCTGGTTCTTTAAAAAATGAATTTTTTTTCTTCAAATTTCCAGCCATAAGACCAACAGCACCCAATGGACACATCCGATTAGTGGAAAAAGAAAAGCTGTTAAAGGACAATTGCCTGAAGGTAACATATCAAATGTCTCTTCCATCATAATCAATGTGTATCATATGTGATCCTATAGGTTGGGAAAGAAAAATCGATGATGATGATGATGAAAACAACGTCTTTTATTACAAGTAAATTAAGTTAATTGTTGAGTGTTTGATTTATTTAACATCTTGGTTGGCAATCAGTTCCAATAGTCAACAAAGAACATTCACAGATCCCAGATTTGCATCCGCTTACGAGCTATCCGACAACATTCCCAATGTACCGAAACACAAAGAACTTGGACCGAATAGTACAACAGAAGATGTTCTAGAAAATATTAATCTTGGCAACAAAGTTGTCATCATCACTGGAGCCAATTGTGGTATCGGCTTTGAAACTGCTCAAGCTTTAGCTTCACATGGAGCCCACGTGATTCTTGCTTGTCGGAATACAAACGAAGCTGATGAAGCGATTCGAAAAATCAAATCGTTTCAGCCCAGTTCTCGATTAACATTCATCCGTTGTGATCTGTCCAGTTTGAAAAGTGTTAAAGAATTTTGTGATCAATTTTTGCAGATGAACCTGTAAGCATTTTTTCCATTTTCTATCAACAATTATACCTATTCTTATTCAACCAGTCGATTGGATATTTTGATATTGAATGCCGCCACCAATGCATTACCGTATACATTGACTGAAGATGGATTTGAAACCACTTTTCAAGTGAATCATCTAGCACAATTTTATATGGTCCGATTATTGGAGGAAAAAATAATCGAATCATCCACCCGAATCGTTTTCGTATCATCTGAATCTCATCGATTCAGCACACTCAATGTGGATAATGTCAATCAGGAGTGGAGTCCATCAAACTTCATATCATTCATGGCTTATAATGATTCAAAATTGTGTAACATTCTTATTGCGAACGAACTGAATCGTCGCCTAGGCAAACATAATGTTGTTGCTGTTAGCTGCCATCCAGGAAATCTGGTTTATACTAATTTACAAAGAAACTGGTGGCTGCTCAGAATCCTCTATATTCTGGTCCGACCATTTACCAAGTCTGCTGTAGGTTTTTTTATCCACCTTCAAAAAGAATTTCCAAAATGATGATTTCTCTCCATAGAATCAAGGAGCATCTACAGTAGTGTTTTGCGCAGTAACCGATGAAATCCAAAACATTGGTGGTCTTTATTTTAATAATTGCCAGCAATGTGAACCATCAGAACAAGCCAACGATCCAGAATTGGCCAGCGTTTTATGGCAAAAAAGCGAAATGCTGTTGAATTCATTGGCCAACAAAAATAAATTTTAGAAAACAGCGAGTAACGTTCAAAAATCGATTGAATCGATTATTAGCAAAACAATCGATTGTTTTGTTTTCAGAATCTCAATTTCGAAGCTTTTTTGCATGTTTCTATTTTATTTCATCTTTTGAATTAAATAAATCTTGCATCATTGGAAGCGATGAATCTTGAACTTTTGGAACAATTTGGCCAAAATTATCCAGAAGAATTCGATGGTATATTGGATTGTTGTTCTTATGGTACTACTGTATCTTTCAATCGTCGTGGATCCGTTCTGGCTGTTGGCTGTAATGATGGACGTGTTTTCATTTGGGATTTTTTGACCCGTGGAATTGCCAAAATAATATCTGCTCATATCAAACCAATAACGTCGTTATCATGGTCGAGAAATGGTAAATTTTTGGCCACTTCATCCGATGATTGTTTTGTTTATGTTTGGGATGTATTGAAATCTACCGCATTGATTCGTTGGCATTTGGAAACACCAGTACAATCTGTACAAATTTCGCCTAGAAATCAAAACATATTGCTGATACATGCATTAAGACAACCATCACATCTTGTACAATATGAAGTTTCGTCGGATGGAACAGGTATTCATTAAATTCCAAACAATTGTATTGTAATTTGAATTTTTTAGGACATTCCATCGCTCAAGCCAAAATACCTCCCGACGATGAATCAGAATTCGACGTTGTCTCTTCATTCGATAGAAGAGGTGAATATGTGTTTTCGGGTAACAATAAAGGTCGCATCCAAGTGATTCGTTTGGAGAAGGGTACCATCAATTTTTCCATTGTAACTTCGTTCAGAATTTCCAACACTGCCATCAAACAAATCGAATTTGCACCCAAGAAAAAAAACATCTTCTTAGTTAATAGTGCTGATCGGATAATAAGAGTTTATGATACTGCACATGTTCTAGCTAATTCAGATAATTCAAACCAATATAGCAAAGGAGGAAGAAGATTAATGCCACAAGATGAATCTAGACCTGATCCAGAACCAGTGCAAAAATTGCAAGATTTGATAAATAGATTGACGTGGAAAAAGTGCTGTTTCTCTGGTGGTGCCGATTCCGATTATATTTGCGCTGGTGCATCCAGACAGAATGTTCTGTATATTTGGGACAGAAATGTAGGAAATTTAGTGACCATTTTAAAGGGAAATAAAGGTGAAGTGGTCAACGATGTAATTTGGCATCCAGTACGACCGGTAATAGCTTCAATAGCCAGTGGAGTAGTGTCGATTTGGTCGCAAGCTCAAATAGAAAATTGGTCTGCATTTGCTCCTGATTTCAAAGAATTAGAAGAAAATGTTGAATATGAAGAAAGAGAATCAGAATATGATGAATTCGATGAAGATCGTAGTCCAACCAGAGTAAATTCAAGAGCCAATGATGAAGAAGATGCTGAAATCGATGTGGAAGCCATCGAAAATAATGTCGCCTTTATCAGCAGGTATTTTTCATGCATCAAAATTTTGATATTTTTAAATCTAAAAATGTAATGTAATTTTAGTGATGAAGAGGAAGAGGATCACGATGCGTTGATATTCTTTCCAACCATGGTTGATATGGATGATGTTGAATTGGAAACCACTGATGATGGATATTTTGATGAAAATATTCTATCCAATGTTGGAAACAAATTATCCAGCGCCGATGATAATCATCGTAGATCACAATCCGCTGGCAGATCTGAAGAAATATTTAATACGAACAGTATTAATACTGTTCGATTGTAATCGTGTAAACTAACTCTGAAAACTATACTTTTCTATTTGTATTTCAAATTGTTCCCTAGCTTTCTCCTTCTCTCGGTCACATTATGATTAAATTTGTCTTCTTTTATACTTGACTTGTCTTGTAGGCACACAACAAAGCAAAAGAGGTGCCAAACAGTTTTGAACTTGACAATCGATATACGTTTATGGTATTTGCTTGAGCTGTGTACGAAGTGATGATTGTACAGCTGTCACGTGATCATTATTTTTTTTTATTTTTGTTAACCAAATGTTTTTTTTGATTGTGATGTGGAATTGTTTGAATTTATTTCCATTATATAAATAGCACTATGGCACTAACATCAGCAATCTCCGAAGGTTAGTTTTGAATTTGATCATCTTGAATTTTTTTTAAAATGATGAGATTGTTCCAAAAAATCTAGAGCCAACGATTGATTGTGATGAAGAAATCGTTAAAGAAATTCTAGATTCCAATATTGATTTAAGGGAATATTCGGCCAATGTCGAAAAATCTCTGGTAGAATTAGAAAATGAAACCATTGCTGATTATATCAAAGAAGCTGATAAGATTGCTGAATTGCATTCCCAAATAACCGATAGTGATGGAATATTGGAACGATTAGAAGGGATGCTATGTGCTTTCCAGGCCGATCTTAGCAATATTTGCCAGGAGATTTTATCATTGCAAGAACTTTCAGCATCTCTGAATATTCGTTTGAAAAACAAACAAGCAATCCAAAAGCAGATGAGTGAATTTATTGATGATATAATCATACCAGAATCGGTCATCAAACATATTGTTGATACGGCTGTTAGTGAAAAAGAATTCCTCGAACAGTTGATAATTTTGGATCATAAAATTGCATTTGTCAAGGAACAATCATTTCGTGAAGCAAAAGCCTGTAATGATGTTATGGAAATATTGAATAATCTAAAATCGAAAGCCATCATTAAGATTCGTGAATACATACTGAAAAAGATTTATTCCTGCAAAAAACCTATGACCAATTATCATATTGTTCAAAATGCATTGCTGAAAAACAAATTTTTTTATAAATTTTTAGTCCAACATGAACATGATATTGCCAGAGAGATTCGACAAGAATATAATGAAACAATGACCAAGATTTATTATTCTTATTTTAAAGAATTCATATCAAAATTTACTAAAATGTTATATGAAGAATTACCGGGAAAAGATGATTTGATGGGTATTGATGATTCGATCAAAGCTAATAGAACATCAGTTTTTAATCTAAAACCGAACGTTGTCAAACATCGGTCGAATGTGTTTGCTCTTGGTGATCGAGAATCACTGTTGACCACCGAACTAGAATCTCCTTTGATGGTGTTACACGTGGAAATTAAAAATGAAAGCAAATATCCATTGGAAAATATTTTCAGAGAGATACAGTTTGCTTTTCTCGACAATGCTTGTAGAGAGTATTTATTTATTAACGAATTTTTCATGGTCAATTCGAAGCTTTCTCATGATTTGTTCTACACGATTTTCGGGAAAACATTGGATTTATTATACAAAAACGTTGATAATCTTTTTTCGCAAAGTTATGATTGTATTGGTTTGTTTGTATGTCTTCATATTATTTATCGTTATCGAATGATTTCAATGAAACGTAATGTGTTAGTATTGAATCATTATTGGGAAAGAATCGTTAAAACCATTTGGCCACAATTTGAACAAATATTCTTGATGCATATTGAAAGTATTAAATTTTGCGATGTCAATAAACTGACCACTATTGACACCAGGCCACATTATATCACTAGAAGATTTGCAGAATTTTCGGCAGCCATTGTGACAATCAACGATACTTTCCCGGATGATCGTGTCACCAATCTTCTTTCGATATTACAGGTTAGTATATAAGTTCCTAAATTTCAACTGGCCATAATGCAATTTTTTCCAATTTAAGAATGAAGTGGTCAATCTTATAATGCGTATGTCCACCAAGTTTTCCAAGCCCAAAGAACAATACATTTTCATCATCAATAATTATGATACAATATTGGGCGTACTATTGGAGAGAAAAAAAGATGGTTCCAACGAAGCTGAAATGATGCGCGAACAATTGAACAAGAAAATCATGGATTTCGTCGAAGAAATGCTCTATCCACATTTTGGCGCAATGATTTCATTTGTAAAAGAATGCGAAAACGCTTTAGAAAAAAATGAGACTGATTTGTTGAAAAGATTGGAGCCAAGAGTTGGAGAACTGATCCAGAATTTCAACAATAATTGGCGCAGATCATTGGAGCAAGTTTCAAGAGAGATCATGGCATCGTTCACCAACTTTCGTAATGGTAACAATATTCAACAAATAGCGTTGACACAATTAGTGCAATATTATCATAAATTTCAAAAGATTGTCAGCCAAAATCCGTTCGGGAATAATCCATTGCGAAGCGAATTGATCAACATACATCAATTGATGGTGGAAGTAAAAAAATATAAAACCAATTTTTAATTTGTTATTTTTGAAATCAATAAAATTGTTAAAGCCGCTAAAGTTTTCTAGGTTTTTTACATGCAAACGAAAAAGTCCATGAATTTTACATAGAATTTAAATATAAATTTATTAAAACCGTTTCCGAAAAAAAACAAATCATAAGATGGATTCAAACTAAGATCATTGGGCAAGATTCAAAAAGGGTTGCCTTCGGCGTCCATGATTTCACTTTTAAATTGCTGTCTCAGATCATCGGTGGCCGAATTGGATATTGTTTGATCATTTCTGGTGGTCTGCATTATATTCTCCACTTGGCCCAACATTGGTCCACCGTTAGTCACCGAAGGACTATGATTAGACAACGGTGTAGTAGAGGTCCGTGGCTGGGGAATCTGGCCTGGGCCCAGATTCGATGGCGGTTGTTGTTGTCTATTATCAATTGGTTCTTGGGACATGATCACATTGACCACTTGAGACATGTTGGGCATCATAATATCCATATTTGGTTCCGGAAAGGTTTCCCCTTTCAAATTAGTAAAATCGATTAGATTAGAATCAAATTAGGAACAATTAGGGCCACTTACTTGGATATGCACCTTGCCACAAATGATTCCTTTGCCAAAGTAAAGGATTGGTTTGAACCACCTGTTGCTGCTGTTGTTGCGGGTGTTGGTGCGGATGCTGTTGTGGCGCTTGAGGTGAATTCAAGGAGCTAGCACTTCCGCTGAGCAACATTTCTCCAATCAGACTGTCAATGTTGGCCTTGCCGAGTGCTTTGGCAAATTGAATCTGCTCGATTAGTTGCCATGTGATGCTCTGCAAAGATGGCAACAATAGGAGAATCTCTCCGAAACGTCCTCTTGAATCGTATTGACGATCATTAACATAATCTTCCAGACAAGTTTGTATCTGATGCCGTACAGATTTTACTCTGGACGAATCCGTCAAGTTTTTCACAGCTAAAAAATGGAGGCAATTTCAATCGCATTAATATGAGACATTGGTTTGGATATTGGTAATTGATACTGACCTGGATCAAAAAAGACGATCGCTTTCAAACAAACAAATTCTGTTTCATCAATATTTACATCTTTCATAACTGAAACAATTTCATCTAAAATTCGGCAGCCAATTTTGGTGATTTCTTGGTCTGGTGTAACCCTAGGTATTATGTGATCATTGCCCAACAAAAGAATATTTTCCATCGACAATGATCGTTTGGATAATCCCAATAATAAATGTTCACCAGCATGAGCTTTCAATAATGCTACCTGATCATCAATGTTCAACTCAATGAATGCTGGTATACATTTAGCCCATTCAACCAAAATCAATAATTGTTGTCTCATTGAATTACTAATATCTTCAATGTTGGCGATTTTTTTCGATTGATTATTATTACTATTATTATTATTATTATTATCAGAGGGTCGAGAACAATTCTGGATTTTCACCGATTATCAAAATCCGATCATTAGCCATCATCGAAAAAATTAAATGAAACAAAAAAATTACCTCTCTTGAACACATTTCGGCTCTAAGCAATACGGCCAAAGATGTTCCGGAAGTTGTGTTGGTATCCTCATAGCTAGGTCTACGATTAGTGATACGGTCTCGTTCATTCTGGACCGCATCCTTACGCATATCGGCACGGAAACATTTCTTTAGCCTACAATATCTACATTGATTTCTTTTATCTTTATCAATTATACAATTCCTATTGAAACGGCACGTATAATGATGATTCTTGCGTACGCTTCTGCGGAAAAATCCCTAAATAACAAAACGGATAGTGGTTATTAGCATGAAACTTGGTCCGAATCAAAACGGATTCTCGGGGAAGGTTCGCTCGGTCTACCTTACAGCCATCACAGCTGAATGCTCCATAATGTTTTCCGGTAGCTCGATCACCACAAATGGCGCATATTTGTGAGCTTTGTTGTGGTACCAGTGAAGAATTATTGTTACTATTATTGTTGTTGCTGCTGCTGTTGTTGTTGTTACCATTATCATTATTGTTATTATTGTTACTATTATTATTGATCGTGGTTTGTTGTCCATTGGCATTATTCTGATTGACCACATTATTGTTCGTTGTGGGAAGATGGTGGTGATTATTTGTATTATTATTGCTATTACCATTTGTACCATTGATGTTGTCGCTTGTGGAATCTGTTTGGTGTTAGTCGGTGTGCAGGATACAAGAAAAAACAAATACAACAGAAGAATGGTTTAATGATAATAATAATCATCATCAACAGCAGTATCATGATTTTAGCCTAGGAAACATTCTTGAATTCCTTTATTTTATTTTGAATTTATTCGGTCAATGTGCGAGCGAAAATGTCTATGTTGGTGTGCAATGATAATTGACCATAACATCGACAATGTCGATCACAACATTGCCTCTTCACCATCGAAACCGTCATGTGTTTGTTATTGTTGTAACCATGATTATTACATGGAAAAACCAACAACAAATTTACATTTGCCCAAGAAGTATATAAATCATTTGTTTTGTCTGTGATCGCATTTAATCGCAAACGCTCATTCTTTTGGTCAATAAATCTTTGAGGATACAAGAACTGAGAAGGAAGAGAGAAGGGGGAGGACAGAGAGCAGCAGAGCTACGTGTCTTTACATAATTTAAATGGATTCTTGTTCGTTATTTTTTTTTCTGAGATTATTTCTTGAAAGACCCTCTAACACCTGAGATTTGAAAAAACGAAACGATAGAAAATCCTCGAATCTCTATGGCTGGGGTCTTCTTCTTCAATTTTATTATTAGTACGGTAGTGAGGTGGTTTTGAAAAAGAATGTTCACGGCATGTTGAATGGCAGCAATCAACTGGCAAAGTAGGTATAAAGGCGGGAGTTCAGTTTGGTAGAACAAGAACAAGAACAAGACGAAGAAGGAATAAGCTAACAACAACCTTGTTCAGCGAACAAGCTCAATGTACCTCTAACAAGCCACCGCGCACACTGTACTCTCTACACATCAAGCAGCAACAGGTACAATTGAATCTATAAACACCAATGATACCAAGCGGCCAGTTTCAAGGCGAAGGAAATTCAAACTAGTAATAGAACTAGATTTTGGATATTCACCCTTGATTATCTTGTAACCAAAATGTTTGCAAAAATATCTTTCAATATCGAGGCTTACACATTTGCACATCCATATTCCATCCGTAAGTAGATAGACAGAGCAACAATTGGTTTCAAACGGTCAAAGAAAGTTGCAGAACAAATCCGAAACAAATATAATGTGACATTTTGGGAAACAGAATCAATTGATTCGAGTAATGAATGTATTCAATACCGTAAAAATTAATGTAATGATTGCGCAATCATTATTATCGTTATTATACGATTCAGTACTCGAAAACCCGATTGCAATAGCTTTTACCAACCAAAAAAAAAATTAGTTTGATTGATTGATGGGAATATGGTACGAGTGGTGTCAGTAACAATCGCCAACATAATTATCATCAACCACATTCATTATTGATGTGATCGAAAATAACGATGAAATCGATGTGGCTGATTTGAATCGGAAAATAGGAGGAAAGAAAGGATAAAACCACAATGACGGAAAATACATTGAAAATGTAAACGGAATCAAATGCATGTGTCACATGCTAACCAAAACAACCACAACTATAATTCAGATCAGTTCAACCATCCATCAAACACAACAAGACCAAGAAGATATTATTGGTGATAGGCTAACGATTAATTGATTCAGCAGAGTACATTTGCGCTCAGTTTTGGTCTTCAACCAACCACCTTGAAGCGCGCGCACACACACACACACACACACATATACGCTTTTGTTCAGGAAAAGGAATCAAAATTAATCAGAATATATGAAAAAATGGAAAAAAATCCAAATACTATACCAATAAGATGATCGTTCCGGGTTTCATCTTTTATCTTGGATCTTTTGTGATTATGATTGGCACTGTTGTTGCTATTGTTATTGATGCTTTTGATGTTATTATTATCAAGCTTGTCGTTGTTGCTGTTGCCCCCGTTGATGATTACGTTGGATGTTACCATTGTTGTGGTAGTTGTTGGATTATTTGGATTAGAATTAGAATTTTCGTTCGGATCATGAATTTGAGTTTTAACACTATTCGTATTGATATCTTGACAATCACTATTATCATCATCATTGCTGGATGTGTTGGCCATGCGCGAATCCCAGATATTCTGTGGTTCTTCAAACGGTAAACTATAATAGTTTTGATTATGTGTCAATGCAGAAGCAGTGCTGGTGATGGTTGTAGCACCAGCTCCACCTACAAAATCTGGCAAATATTCTGGTGAGCTTTGCGATGAAACCATTGCATCATCGTGATCGTTGATCGATTCCATTGATGAGCTTATATTGCTTGAACAATTGTTGTTACTATTATCATTATTGTTTGCCGATGGTACATTGGAATAATCCAATGGTCCATTACCGATGAAAAAATTACCATTATTACTAGAATGGTGATGATGATAATTATCATTCAAAAATTCTGTCTGAGGTGGTCCACGAAACAATAAAGATGTTGGTGGTGTCATGTTAAATTCGATTGTTGGAAAATAATTATACGATTGCATGCTGTTTCCTTGATATGCAACCTGTGATGGCGCGTACATGAAGCGACAGGTGGGCGCTTGTGAATGGGTCAACATTCTGATTCAGGGGATGATTTCCGGGGGGATATGGGTCAAAATGATGTTTAAACAATGATGATAATCAACATCAATCAAAATTGGTGGCTGGAATCCCAACCAAAACAAAAGCGGAATCGGAACAAAAAATTGGCCGCTTGAAAATCAGCTCGTTTTGTCTTTCTTTTATTTTCTGGTATTTTCTAAGATTTGGATCGTTTCTCTTATCACCAAATCAAAAAGATGTGGTTCTTTTTATTCGAAAAGATTCTTTTTCATAATAAAAAAAATGGAACGAAATATTGAGACAAACACGGGATACACTTTTACACTGTGCGTTGGATTGTAGTTATATTGGTGGTATTATCATCATCATAATAATATTAATTTAGAGGTACTGCTGATTACGACCAAGATCCCGATCAACAATATGGTTGTTTATGATGGTCGGAGGAAGAGAAAAAGATGATGATGATGATGATGATGAAGAGAAAGAAGAAATAAGCCAAGAAGCAAGCAGTTGCAAGTATGGCTATGCGAGTGTATGGTCTGTGTGTGTATGGCACGTTGGCGATGATGATATTAGGCATATAAAATGTCTACAAGTTTTGTTTTTTCCACTGATAATTTGATTTACATTAGTTGTTTTTCCGAATGCTTGCTGGTATTCCGAATGATAAACTGGTTGGCTTAAATCAGAGAAAAAATTGGTTGATTAGATGCATCAAAAGAAATATTGATGATGGTAGGCATAATGATATTGATGATGTCTATGATGTTTAAGATTGCTTTTGAGATCCGAGGAGAAAATGTCCCTTTTTTGTGGTAATTTCTTAATTTGGTTTGCTGCGTATAAATTTTATTTGTTGGTTTGGTTTACCCAAAAGCCGGTTCGATTCAATTCACTTTTGATAATTTAGTTTTCTTCCCCACCCATGGGCACGCCCATGCATACATATTGTTTGATTGGTTGGTTTGAAACTTCCTCTATTCGCCTCCTGATTGGTCTTTTCTTTTTCTAATTAATTATCTGTTTCAGTGTTGGCGCATCCCAACTGGCGAAGAGGGAGGCGACTATAGAGAATCATTTATTGACAAATGAAAAAATATTGAACACTATTGGCTATGACTGATGTTCAAACAGAAGAGCAATCCTCTTCTTTCGCTCTTGTTGTTATAGGACAGAGCCGACAATTAAGGAGGGGAAACAATTTATAACAAGCAAGAAGGACCCAACAAATCAGCCAATCAAATCAAACCAAAAAAAAGCATAGAAAATAGTGAAACTCGTTCTGATTGAATGAAAAAACTGTTGAATAGCGTCGTATTTTCGTCAAACTTCAAATCATAATTCGCGTTAGTAATTTGTCCAAAAAAATAAATTAGGCAATAGTTTTGATGATTTTTAAGTTGCAAAACAAGCAATCTTCAGGTAATTAGGCAGCTTTTTTATTGTTTCAAAAATCATAACCATTATAAATATGATTTCAAACACTGCAAATCAACTTGTGGAATCTGGTGGTTGTGGTGGTGGTGGTGGTGTTGATGAGGTTAGTTGGTTTGTTGATAGGCCGTTTGCATTTTGAGGTACATTTTGATTTGGTTGGTTTGATTATTGTGGCCAACAATCACAAATGTTTTCGATGGGGTAGTGTTGGTGGTGAGGTTGCCAAATGTACTATGATTATGATTAGGGTTAGACATACTGTGAGACTGGTAGCAAAGGTGAAGAAGTGGATGATGGTGATGATCAGGAGTCGGCAGAGATCACAATTATTCAAGCAATTATAATGGCCCAACAAGAATGGATGGATGTGCTATGAATATGTTAAGACCTTGTTGCGGTTGTTGTTGTTGTTGTTTTGACTTGATAGTTTAGGATCAAAAGAAAATAAAAAGCTTTCAAAAAAGAAAAAGAAGATGGAGGATATAATGATCAAGGTAGAGACGAGAAAAGACACGATTTTTTCGTTTTGCGGCCCGGATTATTGATGGACATCCTCCAAATCAAAACAACAAGAATAATTCTCTTGATGTGGCTAGGGTCAAATCAAGTCACATCAAAAGAGCTGTGATTGGTCTACAATTTTTTTGTAATTTCCATATAGAGTCAGTAAAGATTTCGGATCTTTCTGTTCTCTACCTCTCACACTATGTTAACTTTCCAAGACTTGTCCGACGACGATCAAACAGCAGCAACACGAAAAAAACGAATCTTAAATGGCTGAAAACAAATTGGCCCAGCGATTTTTTCGCCTGTCCAAGTGTGGTAAAACTTTTTTTTCTTGGTACATTCTCCTCGACCCAAAGGCGAAAGGCGAACTTTTTCTGGTTTTTGAATGGAAACGGTCATAATCAATTTCCAAGGTAAACATTGGATAAGAAGAAACCGAGACAGAGAGAAAGGAACATGTTGCTATCAAAATCTGCCAACACACTTGACCAAAAATTCTCATTCTTGGTGGTGATAATGGCGGTGGTCAAGTATTTGGCGAACCGATATGGACTAACCTCCACAACCGATATACAGAGACGAGCTGAGCATATTTTTTTCGGTTCTTTATCTTTAAATTTTTCCTCGAACATTGGAGCGTTTCGTTTGCATAAGTCAGTGGCCTGACAAATATTTTCATTTTATTATTATCCTCATTTTTATTTTTCTGGTTAAACTAATAATATCCCAAATATCTTAATGATTATCATCAAACCCCCATCCAAAATATCGTAATCATTGAAATCATCATCATTATCGTGGTTAGATTTTTTGGATTTCATCTCTTTCCTGAGACGGTCCGAGATGTCTATTCTCTCTCTCTAAACCCGTTATCTTATTCCTCTTTCCTCTTTAGGTAATAAAAACGATTTTATTGTTCAAGGTTCTTGGCAACAAGTGTTTTAGAGGCGGAGAGAGAGAGAGAGAGAGAGAGAGATAGGGAGAGATAGAGAAACAATTGATTCCAAAGACCCAGATCATGTCTTTACGATTCTAAAGATAATGCACAATAAAAAAACAACGATTCAGACCGCGTGATTTTACCTTTATTCAAAGTGAAATTAATCATTGATGGTGTGGGCGTTGCTGATGGTGGTGGTGGTGGGAATGTTTGATCAACAATCACACCTTGTGCTTGATGATCCTGATGATTATGGTTGGTTGCTTGAATGATTGATTGTTGTTGTTGATGTTGTCGATGATCATGATGAAGATGCTGTTGATTGTGAGATCCTGATCCAATGGATCCGTTTGATAGTAATGTGGGACCCAGATCATGAAAATCCACATTGGCACAATCATTGCGGCTGTTGCTGTTGGTTTGGGATGATCTTACATTCAAGATTTCATTATTGATTATAGATGCTTGAGATGGTTGATGTTGATGATGATGATGATGGTGCGGTGCTACCACTCTGGTGGAAGCAGAGAGGATCAAAGAAGAAGGATCATCACTCATTGCAACCACAGTGTGTATGCATGCGTTTTTTTCAATTCAATTATTGGGATTATTATTATTATTATTGAATCAAAGATGGATGATAATTGAATACGAGGGGAAGAAAATCTAAATGTTACCACACACGGGTATAACAAGGACACCAAGAAACCAAATTCCATCGGCAGCCATTTGTAATCTATAGGCACGCCAGTTTAGTTTTTGGCATTTGAACCAAAGGTTCAAAATACAACAATCCTCAGTTATAATCCGATGATAGGATCCCAAACGGTGGTGAGAGGTTTGTGCGTAATATTACGGTAAAAAACGTTCGATGCAATGAAATCAAAAGAAAAGTCCTCAATCAACCCTTTCCGTTTGCATGAATGAATCAGATCAATCAATGCACATAACAATCCAATCGAATGATGATGATTCCCGAACAAAAAAAATATATAATAAATTGCGATTTTTCTCCCCTGCTGCTATTCTAAAGCTTCATTTTCGTCTTCTTGTTTTGATGGATCTTGTTGTTTTATGTCTACGGGCTGTTGTAGCGGTTTATTTGCAGCTTTCAAAAAGTACACCGAAATCAGAGGAAAAAATTGATTTCATTCCAAATAATATTTTTTTTAAAAAAATATGATTGCTTCACCAAATGATGATACTCGATATATTTTTTTGCTTATGATCCTTGTGGCTGTTGTCGTCGTCGTCGTAGTCGCCGTGGCTGTTGTTGTTTATTCGCGAATGTACTTTCAAACATCCTCAAATGTCCAATTTTGTGATGGAAATTGAGAAAGAGAAGAAAATAATCTTAAACCCAAAAAGAGAGTCGGATTTATCTCAATGAAACTGTTGTTTCTGTATCCAAACTATGATAAATATTTCAACCACAAGATTGTTGTATACGATTATTGCAACTTATTTTGGGTTTTGGGATTGGCTAAAATTTTCTTTATTAATCAATATCACAGTACCCAAATGGTACCCAATCAAATAAAAGTGATGTTACCAAACGGAAAGTTTCCTGCCTCTTTCAATGCATAATAACCCATACCGAGAAGAACACCGGGAACAAGGATTGGGGGGAAATTTTGTGCTAAAATTTTTGAAATCAACCCTAGTTCAATGACGAGCCGATAGATGGCTTTATCGTCGTCGGTTGTCGCGGAATTCTTCAAATGGCTGACGGATAGACCCGTATACGTATACGGAGAGAACGCGTTTCAAAGATCAATCAACCGGATCGTGTTCACATTTGGCGCATGATCTAAATTTATTTTAAAAAATTTGGATATATACTAGGCTGACCTTCCTTATGGCAAATGCGTGAGCGTATGTCTTATACAGTATCTGTGCGTGTCCGGAAGGAAAAAGTTTTACACCAAATAGCTAAAATGAAATCGATAAAAACGCAATGTCCAAAAAGGAAACTAGAGTGCCGGTGCTGGCGTGTTGCCAGCCGACATAGTATTGTCCCTGGCCACTTCTTCTCTTCTTTGGGCTTATAGTTGTATGATGACGTCCAAACTCCCTTAGCTGTTTTGTCGGTATTTATGTAATTTGCCACAAAGATTTGTTCGACTGACACACACACACACGCACGCACGCACGCACACAGGATTCATGCGACCTCCTAGCGGTCAAAATAGAAAACAATGCTCCAAATTCCTGGTCGATCCAATTGGAACACACGTTTGTGATTTTAGATAGATTTGATTCACCAGCATCGGTTTTTGGGATGTTACATATTCGTGACCAATCAATTTTTTCCGGCAAATTGTTTTGATATATGGTAGATGTTGTTCGACCAAAATCACCATAGAAACAGTGCATCCTTTTTTGATAATATTTTTTGTGGCGAGGTTTTCACTATCGTTGAAAAAGGAGTTTTCCACAAAATTTTTTGTTCGGAAGAAAAACAATAATGATTAGTGCCGCTATATGCAACCGCCGCCATATTTCGGCTAAAGCTGAATGATTGCAGATTTGAAAATTTGAATGTAACAAGAAAATCGTTTGACATTTGCCTGGTTTTCAGTGCCGGCAGTGATGATCATTCGCTTTTGAGCACTCATCAGAAACATCATTCTAACCATCCTGAAATCGATCTTGTTGATTGATCAATTTAAAAAAATGTCTTCCATAAAACTTACTTCAAGTGCTTTAATGAAGAATCTGAAAGAGAATATTCTGCAGGAAATTTCCACCAAATGGGATTCATCATTTGGCGATGAAAATCTGGATGAAAACCAAAAAACCAAAAGCGATAATAATAATTATTATTTAACATCGCAAACTTTGAGCCATTCAAACCGGAAATCCAAAAATCGCTCGATATATGGACAACCGCAGATCAATCTGGATCACCCACCATCAAACAATCTAATCCAACAAATGATCTGCTGGAAAAGCTTGGATTCATTGGAATATTGTGAAAGTAATCATAGTTTTGGTAGTAATTCTACATCACTCTCTGACCTACGGACTTTGGATTATCAACAACGGACACAAGATTTGATTGTTAGCGATCTGGGCACTAGTGTTGAATCATTCGAACAAGAACCAGAAAAAGAACAAAGATGTTTATCGGTTAATTCAACATCTTCCGGTTGTAGCGTGACGGATATCCAAGAAGAATTAACGCGTGAAGGAAAAAATTTCATGAAAAGATTTGTGGAGAAAATTTTCACCGATAGGTTTGCCGATCTTTTCTGTCCAAATATAATACCTGAATCTAATTGAATCTAATTTAGTTTGTCCATCAGTTTGGAAGAAAAATCAAAATTTGGCCATCATGTCCGAACGGATCCGGCCAGAATATGGTTCGCAAGATATATAAACAAGAAACGGAATGAGAATAAATGTGTGAAAGAATCAACATTCTATAGTTTGGCGCAATATTTTGCCATTGTTTTATTTGAATGTGCCGAATCGGATGATTTTACGCCGGCCAAAATTTTGATGAACATGTCATTCACATATTATCATCATAATCAGACCAAAAATGGCCAAAATGGTTGGACCATGCAAAAATCATTCGATCGGACCATGAATAACAAACAATACTTGTATACGGTATTACGTGATCAACCGATTTGGAAATTGCCAAGATTCTGGAACGCAGCTTTCTTCGATGCTATCCAATGTGAACGGGAGAATTTTTATGAGAATAGAATGCAGAAAAAGCAATCCAATACCGATGATCACCAACAATCGGAACATGATAGATATTATGATTGGCAATTCCATGCCAATCTAACCTTTGGTCAATTGGGGTTAGTGCTATTTCCCTCTGGAACAAATCATCTTAACTAGTTTTAACCTTATTTTTTTCGTTGTGCGATTATCCCCAGAACATTTACCTACAATATGCATTCGTTTGGATTGCCCAAAGAATTTTGCTTGGATTTTCTTCGAAAGCAAAGCACCATTGCTAATTTGACTTTCGGTAATTTCAAATTGTTTGTTTCATACTTTGATTTCTGTGTGTGTGTGTGTGCATGTCTAATCATATGCTCTATTTCCGCCGAACAGACCAGATACAATTACTTCAAGATAATATTGAATCGATGTATCAATGAGATTACATTCGTAATCAACTGATTGATTGATTGAATGATTGGAACCAAACCAAAATATCGATCTTGCCTTATCATTTCAACCATCATAATCAATTTTAATCACAAAAGATTAGATTATCGGATCAGATTTTTGTTTGATAATCAATTATCATCAAGGTAATCATTGTTCACAGCCTTAGCCTAGCCTTGAGCCTTATTAATAGCTTAATAGCTTGATATTCATTCATTTCGTACGAATTTCAAAGTTATCATCGCAGACATTAGATGTCGACACTGTATGCGCTAAAGTTTGAAATTTGAATTTTGTCAAAAAAAAATTTTGTTGAATTTTGAATTTGCTACATTTTATCTAATTGATTGATGTATCATTTTTTTTGTGTTTTTGGAAATATGATTTCCCAATTTAATTCGGTTTTGATAAAATGATTGTTTTAAAAAATGTTGCCAATGGTGCTGATGTGACCGACGATCAGATGCGCATATGAAATGTACTGAAAACAAAAGATTATTTAAATGAATTGATTAATAAAGGCCGTTTTTGAACAATTAGCTTGCTCAAAAACTTGCTTGAGAAATTCCGGTGCTCTGCCAATGACATGGCGAAATTCCGAAAACGAGATACACTTGTCATCATCAATGTCCGCTTCTTCCAGAACCTTTTCTCTAACGATGGAAACTTCTTCTTGGGTCAGCTCGTTACGTGTCAACGCTTGTACCACTTGTTCAACATCGGAACCATTAATCAATTGATCTTGGTTGTAATCTTTTGTTGAAAAAAAATTAACAATGCTTTTCTTTCGACCAGGCTAGGCTAGGCTTACCATATATCCTGAATGCATAATATAGTTTGTTTTCTCTGGTTGCATTTTCGCTGAAAATGGAAAGCATATCCAAAAAATCATCGAATGTCAAATTACCGGTGCCATCATGAGAGAATACTTTGCAGATACGTTCCTTGAATGGATTCTCTTTTAATTCGGCCATTTTCACAATCTTCTCCATTGGTAATGCAATCGTATGCGGTTCATCTTTGGTCATCACCAACGGTACCGTTTTTGGATCCAATTCACGAAATCTTCGAAATACTCTGATCAATCGAATGGCTCCAGATTAATTGAGGTTTTCGGTCACAATCGACTGATTGCTTACTTTAAAATCTCTTGCCTGGTAAAGTAGGTACAATCCTGATAGTCTTCCAATTGTTTGTCGGTAAAAGTGGCCACTTTGTTGCCCATCTTGCCAAGGTGATTCTGAGCCTCGTTCCCAAACTGTCACACCGAAGAATCCAGAATCTATAGACGTTTCCGCATTGCATTCAGAATTCCGTGAAAAGAGCAACCAACGCCCTAAATGAATGATCCATAATTCCCTTTCATTTTTTTATTGAAAAATATTCCAAAACGGACACTCTCAGTGTTGGTGTTGGTGTGTGTGTTTGTGCGTCCAGAGTGTCCAAAATCCTCAATAATTTTTCGTTTCGGTTATCCTGGCTCTATGCATCGATTTTCAAAATTTCTGAAATTTTTTTTATCCGAAATTTTATTGCCCATAGCCACTGCTACTGCTGCCACCTCTACCATCACCGAACATTGAGGTGAATGAATGATTCCTCAAGAAAAAGTAGAGAAGGATCTTTTGGGCGAGTGGGTTAATCATCATTGTCAATGATTATCTCTCTCACACGCATACAGATTGGCACAACTTGATTATTCACGCCAAACAAAAGTAGCAGTAGCAGCAGCAGAAGCAGCAAAGACAGACATATTCAAGAAGAAAAACTGAGAGAAAAAGAGAATCCAAAGTGGCGCGCATCAAGAGAAAATGCCAGCAATTTCTGGTGTTGTTGTTGTTGTTGTTATTGTGGTAATCAGAAAAATAAAATAAAAGCTTTTTTTTAGAAAAAAAAATAAAAAAAAAGGTCTTCGCTCTCGCTCCATCTCTCACTTATGCTTCTAAGAAGCATTTTTCCTGCCACCCGTTCACAGTGATGACGGTCATGCGTCGTGATATAGTCGAAGACGAAGACACCATTGTCCAGTTGATAAATATCTGGTCGTCGTCGTCGTCGTCGTCGTGGTTTACAGGGGGTACTTGACTTGACTGCTGCTGCCACTGCCACACACGAACACACGGCTGGTTTTTATATTGCTGGCAACAGAATTATAAAATGAGTAGTGGTCCAGCCATTTCGATTCGGACCGGTGTTTCTCAATGATTCGATGTATTGATAGCAGTATGACCACACACACACGCTCATTCACTCGCTTACAAAATGTGCAGCGCCAACTAGCGCTGACAAATAATGATCAACCAAAATTTTCTATTGGTCTCGGTGTGAACAACGACCAAAAAGGAGATGCTGCGAGCATTGAGGATAGTGGTGAAAAAAAAATTTGCAAAAAGATGGCCGCTCTTGTACGCTAATGCCAATGCTTCTATTTCGAAATTTTATTTCTTCTGCTCTGCTGCTATCACGGTGGCTGTTGTTGTTGGTTGGCTGGCGTTGGTGAAACAATGAAGAAGACGACTACGACGACGACTGAATACGATGACGTCTGGCTTCTTCTTCTTGTTTTTTTCAACGTTGATGATGTTGATGCTGCCGATTTAGATTATGATGATGATGATGATGATGACCAATCGTCGTCACCAAGAAAAAAAAGCAAATGATAATGGTAATAATTCATCCATATTCATCATCTAAATTCATCAAATCAATTTGGAAACCAACAACAACAACAACTACCATAAAAAAATCTTTCAATTTCAATTCAATATTTGGTGTTTTAATCCAATGATGTTTGAAACCTTTGTGCGTTGTCGATTTGTCTGTCTCTTGTTGATGTTGTTGTTGTTTTATTTAAGCGTTGTTGTTTGTTAGTTGATTCGATTTTGGCCAAGATATGTTCAAAATGAGAAAATCTCAACACCAGTGAAGATTTCTTCAAGCCAACATCGTCACAACAACATCAACAAAATTTGTGTTCATTATTTTTGTTATAATCTTATTGGAATCTAATTTGCACGTGTATGTGTGTGTGTTTGAATCCATTTTGGTTCCATCCAAAAGTGCCCCGTCTGTTAATCAGTTCAACCACCTTGCATTCGGCAAAATTAAATGTTCAGAATCCGATCTATTTCAGTTTGACATTCATCATCATCCTCATCATTGATCCAAAAAAGAAAACAAATCAAATCAACGCGTGTTTATGTCATGGTAAGGATCGTTTGATGTTGTTTTGTTTAGCTACTATGGTAGACAATTTTATCAGTTATATCAGTTTATCATTATGCTTAAATTTGGCTCGCTTTACAGCGACAACAACATATCTGTGTTTAGAGCAGCAGCAGCGTTTCGTATTTTTTTATGATTATATAATCAGCTTTCAACCCCAAATGCACACTTTGTGGTCCCCAAATATTTGGAGAATTCTAGATCTAGATTTTTGCTCTGATTTGATATAATTCTCATTCCAATAATCGAATGCAGATAATTAAGCATCGTTCCCTTTTCCGTAAAATTTTTCAGGATCTGTTGTGTGCATCATGAATTGACATTTTCAGTTTGCAAGAAAATCGATAGATTCACAAACTTCTTAGTTGGTGAGGAAGAGAAAGATTATATGGCAGCGTTAAGTCGCAGCATTTTTATTCCATCCTCATTGATAGATTCATACTTAAAACATAATATATAGAACTCATTGAAACGTAGCGTGGAGAACAAAGCATTTTGATTTCTACGGAAATTTCACTCGAATACGCTGCTTGGACTGGTCGCCTGGAATGAATCCGGAGGCTTTGAAATTTCTGGAATTCAATACTTTCCGTAAAAATAGACCCTATTCCTTTGTGACTTTTGTTTTAATTTTTGAGATCCAGATTTCAATGATCATTTCGCCTGAAATGGTCATTTTGTTAGTTTGACACCTGAGCGAAAAATATTGCCAAAAAAGAACCAACAATACTTTATTCTGGCAAGTCAGGAAGCTAGGAAATTTTGTTAAGCCACCGAAAATGAATAAGAGAAATGATGATTGTGAAAAAAAAGAAAAGTAAACGCCATATACACCGATTCTGTCCATAGTGTGGAATCGTTAAAGAATTTGTTGTGAAAGCGATAGAGGGAGAGTAGTAGCAAGCAGGGCGAATCATGTAATAATATCTTCGGAAAAATATAGAAGAAACAACAACAAGAAGAAGAATGTTTAATAGTATGGTTGTGAATGTCAGAGTATATGTGAATGAAATGAAATGATTGCCTGGCGAATAAAAAATCCCCTAAAATAATCATAATAGGGACAACCAACCACCAAAATAGAACCTTTTGGGTTCCAAACACACCAATAGTGTCAGTTTGTGTGTGTGTGTGTGTGATGAGGATTCAGCGAGTCGATGAGCAATGTGAACAAAAAAACACACACAAATCGATCGATAATACCCAATGTAAGTGAAAAAAATGAGCCAGCCGCCACCTCTCTCTTCCCCTTGTGTGTAAATCCCCTTTTTCCAACGCGGAGAAAAAACCCGAATGAATGAACCATTGAATGAATGAAAGAATGAAAGAACGTGCATACTATTGCCAATGGTGTACCATCACACAACCAGAAGCATCATCAATATGATGAAGAATGAATGATAATTATTCAATTGATTGTTTTGTTTCTAGATATTAGGATCAGAATTTTGTGCGATGAGACTGATAGACTGAATGATAGTAAAGGAAAGATCAGATGTTGTTGTAGAAATCTATTGGTTTCGTAGATCCCAAAAAAAACCGATGCAAAAACTCATCCGCATTCTTATGTGCGACACCTATGGGTATTTCCAATGGGAGCCAATGTGGCTATAACATTGTTTTTTGGGTATTTTATTCTACCTTTCTACCATTCCATCTTCCGATTTGTGTATGATTATGGTGACCATAAATGCATGGCACATCCGTGCCCAAGTAATAGGAAACTAGTAAAAAATAAAGGAAATACATAGACACATAACCATTTTCATCATCATTTATATTTAGTGCATGCGTGGCATTAAAATGAAAATCAAAAAAAAGCACAAGAACTTTTGTTGTGCGAACCACCAAGAACGAAGAACTCACACTCTATTCTAGTCGAACAAACAAATTTTTCTTCCACACATACACATTGACGAAGAAAAAAAAAAGAAGAGCAAACTTGCTTTTTCCGTTTGGTGTCGATTGCTATACTCTCTAATATTGCTTGGTTTTTATGTGTGTGTATGTGTGTGGTTGGCAGGCTGACTAGCTAGCTGGTTGGTTGGTTGGCTGGTTTGTTGATGAAGATGATGGCGGCGGTGGTGGTTAATGTCTTCGAAATGGTAGTCGTCATCGTTGTGTTGATGTTGTTCGAATCTTGTATTCGGTTCATCCATCACCAACATCTTTTTGTAAAGATCAAGACAAAGTTTATATGTGCGGATTTTATAGATATTTTTTGTCCATAATTTTTTTTTTTCGTTGTCGTATTGGGCGCCACCATTCCGGATTGCCCCTATCTTTGGCGTATTGAAAAAAGATGATGATCATAATATTTATGTTTGATAATATCAGAAATAACCAGATTTGATATCCAATCTAACCCATACCGCCACTACAAGCATACACAATTGATCACAACAACAATAATGATAATTATGCAAACACAGCACACCAGTTGGCGCGCAATCTGTTTTTGAATTTTTATTATTTTTCTTAGTGATTAGATCGATGATGATGGTGATGATTTGTTGGCAGGTCGATTATCACTTCCTTGTTTCTCATCATTATCATAGATAATTTATGATTAGTATTCATTTTTTTAAAAAATATGATATCAAATGATTCAGATGATTCACCTTAATGTCAAGAAACCAGGGTTCAAGGTTTTTTTGGGCGAAAGGAATAGGAAACCGGTAACCCGGATGTAGATTCCATTGGAACAACATTGCCGGCTATTAAGTCGAAAAACCCGGGAATTTTTCGGAAAATAAAATCTGAGAAATTCACCAATCAAAATTTAGATAGACCATGGTATGTGTTTACCTGGTAATCATTACGATTATCTTCTCTCGTTCAATTTCGACTGTTGTTCAGCCGCTTGTACACAAAACCCTCACATTGAGGTAGACTGTTATGGTCGTTGTCATTTTCGTTTCTTTCTTCACAACTGTCTCTCCAAAGGGACTCTCTGGTGTATTATTCATTGTGCCTAGTGTGTTATTCATATTCATGTGTGTCCGAAAAACGACAACCGTCCTTAGCACAGAAATAAAGGCTGATTATGGTGCTTCCTAAATGCTCGCTATGGCTTTCGGTGTGTGTGTGTGTTTGGGAAGCATTAGGAATTAAGTCGTCCGCACACACACACCATCCAGACATCTGTTTTGTTTTGCGCTCGCTCAATATTTTTTTACTCATTTCTTCACTGTTTGTATCGTATCCTCCAATATACTGTCCGTGGTCTCTCTCGGTGTGTATTTGTTTGTGGCTCAAATAATAGTCGCCATAATCACAGTATAGCAAAGTATGTGTTTGTGTGTGTGTGAGAGAGAGGGAGAGAGAAGAAAACATTTTCGAGCCACGAAAAAAAATATCTCTCTTTCTGTAATCAGTGTTTCGGTGTGTGTGTGTGATGATAAAAAAGATGGACAAAAATGATTGAAAAAAGAATCAAAAGATATGAAGATTTTGATGCTGATGCTGTTGGGCAACAGTTAAACACAGAAGATATCGTTGATCATTGTCATATTGTGGTTTTGGGTCGGAAATTTGCCTACCTGAACATTGTAGATTTTGTATGAGCGTGTCTAATATGTTGCTATCAATTCTGACAAAATATACCGCTAAGCATCCTTCCTTAAACAACGGACTTTTTTCAAATCGACTTCCCCTTTTTTGGGCAGGTATGTTTTATTTGAATTCTGCTGGAAAAGTTTTGTTTCGTAAATAAAGTACGGTTGCTGTTGATGGTGTAGTGGTTTTCTGGTTCAAATCGATGAGAGAAACGAAAATCCTTTTGTTCTTGATTGGTTGTTGCTGCAAAGCAAATAAGAGAGAAAGATGGAGATTCTTCATTCTTTTACGAGGAAGACCAGTTGTTATTGTTGTTGTTGTTTTTGTTGTTGTGGATGTTGTGGATGTTGGCAGCCAAGCAACAAGATTTCCTAAGACCAGTTTGATAGAGAAGCCGCGCAAGCACCATCTGAACGATGATACTTTTTAGAATTCATCACCTTTTTTCTTTGCTGAAAAAATCAATTTTGAAACAAATTTCGGGTAAACTTGGATTCATTGGGCCTTAATTCCTAGGATAAAAGTGTGGACAGAACAGCTGTCCGGTGGATTCAGAAAAAGTATGACTGTTGGGGAAAAAACTTCAATTTAAAATGTTACGAGGATGAAAAAAAAGTAGCCTAACCACTATTTTTTCGGTGTCGATCTGGTTTGATGGATATTGTATGATATTGATCAAATACAACCTAGGCAGACAAAAACATCCTTTACGGTTGTTGTAAGGTGGTGGTGGTGGTGATCTCAACCTCGAAACAAAAATAACAAGGACCACTTAACTTTTATCACCTATTTAGGGTAGTGGCTGTTGTTGCAAAAAGAGCCCAAAATTAAAAAAAACAGGTCACACGATCAATAATTATAGTATCTTCTTGGCTATCCATTGCAATCATGGATGTTTATCTTGTTGGGTTTTGTGTAGCCAACGAATTATGATAGAAAAGAAAAGGACCGTCGAGAGGTGACAAAAATGCCAAAAAAAGACAAGAATCCAAATTATTCACCATGCTTAGGAAGGGTTTAATTCTGTTCATTTAACAAAAACGATCGATTTCGAATAATTTTCGAAAAAAAATTAAATTATTTAGAATGATGAAAAATCTCATTTTAACACTTGATTTTTTTTGGAATTCGATCCATAGAACTAGTTGATGGCGTATCGATGCAAGAATTTTACAAAAATGAAGTGAACCAACAACCATCATATCAACTAAATGAATCATTCAGTTTGAACAAAAAACAACGGGTATACCTTGTTTTGTTTTTCGTCATTTTTGCTTAACATCCAATTGAACAACGGAAGCGAATCAAAACTTGAAATAATTAAGAAAAATCATCAAAATATCAGAATATGGCCGACTATCAACTTCTCGGTGATACGTTCGGTATGAGTTGGAAAGTTTTGTATTCAATCCAAACCAAACTAATGTATTGTGATTTGTTTTAGGCTACCATTCGGGTTATGGGCCCAACGCAGCACCAAATCCATCAAGTCAACCGGGTATTGGTGGACAGCCACCTCCCGGATTAGGATTGATGCCTGGACCACCCCCAGGTCAATCACCGTATCACTCATTACAAGCACCTGGGTCTCAGCCAAGGCCGCCTGGATATCCGCCACAAACACCAAGTGATCCATTAATGTCGCATAAATTACATCAAAGCTATGCAGGATATCCTGGTTCAGCAGCGGCGGCGGCCGCTGCAGCAGCAGCTTCATCCTCGCCATCCATCAGATCACAGTATTCACAAAATTACATGTCACCACACGGAGCAATGGATACTTATGCAGGCTTATCAATGGGCCAATCACATTTGGCTGCAACCAGTGGTCATTCGTTGAGCAGTGCTTATGGTCCACCACCGCATCAAATGATGAGCCAATATCCCGGTCAAAGATTACATTCACCTAGTTCATTACATACATCGGCTCGTCATCCAACAATGCCTTCACAATATGGACCATATGGTTCTTCGCAAACATCCTCATCTAGTTATCATGGTGGTAGTACAAGTGAATTATGGTCCTCTGGTCAAACAATGTCACACTTGCAGCAATCTCCATTTTCAAATTTTCAAAGTCCATCGGCAGCAGCAGCGGCGGCGGCAGCCGCGGCAGCAGCTTCGGGAACCAGCAACCCTCAATCAACCTCAGCATCATTGAATTCTTTGCATTCAAATAGCCGAACTTCATCACAATTCTCCACTGGTAGTGATTATGCTTCCGGTTCGAGTAACCCTTACTTCCCGAATCATATGTCCAGCGATCCATCATCATATCCACCACCACCGCCCACTGGTTATGCTGGAGCCGCAGCAGCAGCTGCCGCAGCGGCTGCTGCAGTTTCTCAATCTCAACAGCCCCCATCCTCCAGTTCTAGGAGTTCGAGCTCTTCGAGAAGCCAACAGCAGCAATACAGTAGCCAGATTGGTCCCTATAGCAACAGTACTCAACAGTCTGCCGGAACGATTCCGTCGAATCAAACAACGGGATCCACAGGTTCGACATCGGCACCGGGGCAAACATCGAATTCGGCTGCATCCAGATTCTCCCATTATTCACCGTATGCTTCAAGTATTTCTTCATATGATCCGGCCAGTCAAACAAGATCATCACCATACTCTGCACAGCCTCCAACGAGCTCGGCTCAAACTCCTAATAGTCCACAATATCGTTCAAGTGGTTCAAGTGGTGGTTATCCATCAACCGGTGGTACACCATCATCCTCGGTGAATAGTCCACGTGCGCGTGGAGCATCTACAACATCACCATCGGCTGGATCACCTATGCCACCGCCAACATCACACACACCAGGTCCATCTTCATCATCCACGGTGGGATCAAATTCCACGCAACCAAGTTCGAATCAAAGTGTTGGCTCAGCATTTACCAATCCCAATTCCAGCCATCATTTATCGAATTCTGTGAGCGGAGGCCCTACAACTGTTGGTGGTGCACCATCCAGTCTACAACAATTGGAACAAATGGTTTTACCCCATTTGAGTTCAGGTGCCAGCAATAATTCATCATCATCGTCCACATCCAAATCCACTAGTTCATCGACCAACACCAATAATTTTTATTCTTCAACAAACACAAATTCTTCGCCTATGTCGCCTCAGTCACAGAATCAAACCAGTAAAATGTTTCCACATTATGCATCATCATCACCATCGCCATCATCTTCATCCACACCTGGTTCACAATTCCCGTACCACCAATATCCACCACCTCCAACACCACAAAGTGGTTGGCCAATATTACCACCTTCATCATTATCGTCCAGCGGTGTTGGTGGTTCAATGGCAGCTAACAATACTCATTCATTGAAATCTGGATCCATGATACACGGCGTTCCATCGTCGTCATCTTCGTCTTCTAATTCGGGGAACAAAACTCATTCTAGTGCAGATCCAACATATTCTTCATATAATAATAATTCTAGCAAAGGATCCAATGATCTGAGCGCGCCACCAGAGAACAATGATTATTCGCAATCATACAATTCTTCATCTAATACGCATCCATCACAATCATCATCATCCACAATGCCTGTGTCCCATTCCATAGCAGCAGCTCAAAGTAGTTATATGAATAGCTCATTACCGCCCCCTCCACCAACATCTTACGATTCAATGTCCAGCCAGAAACAATCATCTTTGAAGAATGATCAACCATCCATGTATGATCATCATTCGCATCATCATCATCAGCAACAGCAGCAACAACAACAACATCATGGTAAAAGTGTTCGTTCAGTGATGGATCCAATCATGTCTGCAGCGGATACTAATTCTTACCATCATTCAATGATGCAACAATCTTATGGTAGCCAACCACCGCCAATGCCATCTTATGGTGGTAATCAATCGCGTTTTGATCATTCAATGCAGCCAAATCATCATCATCATCATCATCCATATGGAATGTCTTCGGGCGGAGAGCTTTCCAATTCTTATAATCCTAATGGCGAACCGGATCCATCCATGCTATATGATCCATACAATATTGATAATGGCCTGGGTATACCCCCTCATCAGACCATGTCAGAATATCGTGAATCACAAGCCAACCTTCAACAATCCGGTGGTGGTGTTGATTATCCACAAAATGATCCATATGCTGCCAATTTTGATGATTATGAAACCACCAGTAAAAGAAAGGGTAAAGGTCGACCGAAAAAAGACAATAACGCACCAAAGAAAGAGCGTAAACCAAGACAACCAAGATCTCAAAGTACTCGTGGAAGAGGCAGAGGACGTGGTGGTAATAAAACTACGCTTGATCAAATACCATTACCGGGTATGATGTCTGATCCATATAGTGATGGTAGTGTTAGCAATCCGATGGGTGGTTATGGTGGACCACCTAGCCTGGCTTCCACACCCAATGAATCCATGGATATGTATTCGAACAGCATGGATATGTATGGTAGTCCAGCAACATTGTCGAATAAAATGCCTTCAACCTCGAATCAAATGATGACCAATATGGGCGGCCTCGGTTCATCAGTATTATCACAACCAGCAACAATACCACCGAATAACGATATGTTAACTTCGCCTTATGGGCCAAAATTATCACCGATTCCACCGCCTGCATCATCGATGGTTCCGATGCATAGTCATCATTTGACGGCCGCCACATCTCCTGGATCAGGAATGAGTCGATCTCCGATTCCACCTCCATTACCCCCATCGTTAACATCGCAAATACCGCCATCAATGTCAGCATCTCAAATGGCGATACCAACGCCGCAACCGCCTGCAACACTATCGGCCAATTATGATGCTGTTGCATCAATGTCCACGGATAATTCGTACAATAGTTATGTTAATAATCATGATACAAAGGTGCCTCCTCCTCCTCCCCCCAGTGCTGCTGCTGTTGGTGTTTCCGGCAGTAATAGTGATCCAACATCTGGTCCTAATTCTGCATCATCCAATGTTTTATGTGATAATATCAATAACAAAGATCATTTGATAGTGAGCATGGGTCAAGAATCCCAGAATAGTAATGATAAAATAGTCTCGGCCTCTATGGCCTCCGCGGCAGCTCCTTCTGTTTTGCCATTTGAAGAGTCGGCAAATTTTTTAATCGATTCAACTGATATGAAAGATTGTGATTCGATCAAACCAATGGTAGAATCTAATAATAATCTAATATCGCAATCATCATTACAACCTCTGCCACCAGTGGTGATGGATTCTGTTGTGGATAATAATCATTTGATCGAAGACAAACTGATTGCAACAGCGCCGCCAACCACATCGGTTATCGGATCTTCCATGAGCTTCAATTCACCACAATCATCAATGGACACGATGAATCACAATTCGATCGGGCCAATGCAACAATCTTCTTTACCGCCAACCCTACCACAATCATCATCAAACACATCGGTTCAACCGCAAATGTATCCGCCAATACATGAATCGGTATCCAATACATCTCATTACAACAGTGATAATAGTGTTACCAAAGATGATATGATTGTTGGTTGTAATGATATTGATAAATCCATGGTGAATTATGATTCCGGTGGTTACAGAATGATGGGAACACCGCCGCCACCGTTACCACCGCCTTCACAACTTCAACCATTATCATCGTCAACATCTTTGAATTCGATGCCAAATCAAGCTGATCTCAATGGTGGTAGCGTTTTTTCAGATGATCCATTGCAACAGCAACAAGCTGGTGTTGATTATTTAACATCTACCCCGATAGCCGAAACAAAGCCCAAAAAGAAGCGTAGATCTAAAAAATCTTCTGAAGAGAACAATGATACAACGATGATGGACGGAAGTTTGGATGAATTCAAGCCGAAAACCAAAAAGAAAAGAACCAAAAAGAACAAACAAGAACAAGGTTCATTGGATGATTCCACGATAATATCCACCACCGATTTGGATGAAAAAACTGAACTGTCTGCTTCCAATTTAGATATGTCCGTTTCTACATTTTTGGATATAGATGTTGTTGGTGCGGGTGAACCATCCACTGCCAAGCCAGCTAAAAGGATTCGTTCGAAAAAGAAGAAACCGAAAGCGGAAAAATCTGATTTGGAAAATGCTACACTTGCCACCAATAACACAGCTGAAGATTTGATCACTAGTGCCCAAGAACCAATGGCTGATGCATTTGTTGAAGAAGAAAAGGTGAAAAAACCAAGAGTTAAAAATAAGCTGCCCAAAAGGAAATTGCCAAAATTAGCACTAAAATTGAAACATAACAAAAAACGTAGACGCGGTTTCGGGTCACCGGATAATTCGGATATGGAAAAAACACCGCCACCATCTCCTGGACCGGAAGATGAAGCATCGTTGAACAAACGAAGATCTGCGCGTAACACCAAACGCCAACGCTATAATGATGATATTGATTTGGATCTATCCGATGATGATTATATGCGCAAGAAGGATGAACAAAGCTCTACTGTTCAACTAACCGAAGATACGATGGTTGTGGAAAAGATTCTATCGTGTAGGATGGCCAAACGTGAGCTCGAGGTTGAACCGGATGAACAGAATATTAGTACTCAAGAGAATAAAGCGCCGATGTTTGTGGAAATTGAAGAATTTTATGTGAAATATAAAAACCTGTCCTATTTGCATTGTGATTGGAAAACTGAGGAAGAACTGGAAAAAGGTGATAGAAGAATTAATCAAAAGCTAAGAAGATATAAACAGAAAAAGGATGTCAATGTTTTTGATTTTCTTGACGAGGAGCCATTCAATCCTGATTATGTTGAGGTTGATCGTATTCTTGATGTTAATGAAGTTGAAGAAGTTTATGAAGAAGAAGAAGAAGTAATGAAAGACGAGACAAGAGTCGATGTTGAAATCCATGAAAAGACAGACGATAATAAAGATAAAGAAGAAGCTAGTGTAGAAACACCGCTGGACACAGTCGAACATGATGAAAAGAAAGATGAAAAAGTCGATAAAACTATTGTGCTGAATAAAATTGATGAGGAAAAGCTTGATGATGATCAGCCAAAACAAAATGAATCGAAAACTATAAAATCTGAAAATGATGTTGATGAAGAAAAGAATGATGAAAAAGAAGAAGAACCCGTTATTAAAGAGAAAGAAGAAGAAGTAGACAAGGATCTGGATAAATCTGTAAACCAAGATAAAACTGTCAAAGACAATGATCCAGATGAAAATGAAAAACCAGAAGAAAAGCCAAAAGAAGGTGAAGATTCAGTGGAGAAGAAAGAAGAATCAGAAGCTCAAGAAATTGCCGTTGAAAACCAATCATCAGAAAAAGAAAAAGAGAAAGAAGAAGAAGAAGAAGAAGAAGAAGCAGAAAAAGCAGAAAAAGAAAAACCAACACCGCCTGAACCAAAGAAAAATGTGATTAGAAAAACCAGAATTGTTCGACATTATTTGGTCAAATGGCGAGGACTATCCTATGAAGAAAGCACCTGGGAGCTAGAGGATGATATTGATGATCAAGAAAAAATTAAACAATTTTGGAAATTCCGTAATCCACCACCGAAAAGTGAATGGAAACCAAAGAAGAAGCCAAAAGCTAGTGAATGGCGTAAATTGGAACAAAGCAGAGCGTATAAGAATGGTAATACACTTCGTGAATATCAATTAGAGGGTGTAAATTGGTTGAGTTTTTGTTGGCACAATGGGTATGTGTGATGACGAATGATTTTGTAATTACCACAAATAATCCTTGATTTATCTATAACAGGCAAAATTGTATCCTAGCCGATGAAATGGGTCTTGGTAAAACCATACAATCCATTACGTTTATTCAGGAAATGGTAAATTATGGGATACCATATCCTTATTTGGTGATTGCTCCATTGTCCACGATCGGTAATTGGCAGCGTGAATTTGAAACATGGACCGATTTGAATGTGATCACCTACCATGGAAGGTATGTTTTTTTATTTGATTTTTTCGGATGATATCAATGATGAAATTAATTCTTTTTTCGATAGCTCTCCGAGTCGAGCAATGCTTCAAGATTATGAAATGTATTATAAGAATGAGAAAAATGAACGTATACCAAATATTTATAAATTTCAAGTGATGATCACAACATTTGAAGTGATATTGACCGATTGTATTGAATTGAGCAGTATTAAATGGGTGGCGTGTATTATTGATGAAGCGCATCGTCTGAAAAATCGTAATTGTAAATTGTTAGAAGGTCTGCGTATGTTACAAATTGATCATCGAGTATTGTTGACCGGTACACCGTTGCAGAATAATGTGGAAGAATTGTACAGTTTATTGCATTTCTTGGAACCGGCTCAATTCACATCGAATGATAATTTTATGTCGGAGTTTGGTGATTTGAAAACCGAAGCTCAAGTCGATAAGCTTAAAGCCATACTGAAACCAATGATGCTTCGTAGATTGAAAGAAGATGTGGAAAAATCGTTGGCGCCCAAAGAAGAAACCATCATTGAGGTATGTGTGGGTTTGTGGGTGTGTGTTATTGGAACTTGGTTCACATCGATTGTAGGTTTATTCAAATGATGTTTTTAAGAGTAAACGTTCTGAAAAAAATTTTGAGGAAAATTTTTTCTGATTCCTACCTGTAGCTTAGTTTTTCTATCTAAGATGGAATTTTGAAATGAAATTGATTGAAATTTCTTTTTCTCTATGTTGATTTCCATAGGTTGAATTGACCAATGTCCAAAAGAAATATTATCGGGCCATTTTGGAAAGAAATTTTCAATTTTTAAGCAAAGGTGGCACTTATGCCAACATGCCCAACCTAATGAATACAGTTATGGAATTGAGGAAATGTTGCATCCATCCATTCTTGATCAACGGTGCTGAAGAACAGATAATTCAAGAATTTCGGATGCAACATCATGATGAAACAACGTTGAACGCCATTATTCAAGCTTCTGGTAAACTGGTGCTTATTGATAAATTATTGCCCAGATTGAAAGAGAATGGCCATCGTGTATTGATATTCTCTCAAATGGTTCGTTGTTTGGATATATTGGAGGATTACCTTTGTCAAAAACGTTACCCGTTTGAACGAATCGATGGAAGAGTGCGGGGAAATCTTCGCCAAGCTGCGATCGATAGATTCAGCAAGCCGGATTCGGATCGTTTTGTTTTCTTGCTTTGCACCAGAGCCGGTGGTTTGGGTATTAATTTGACCGCTGCCGATACGGTGATTATTTTTGATTCGGATTGGAATCCTCAGAATGATCTCCAAGCTCAGGCTCGATGTCATAGGATTGGTCAGAAAAAATCTGTCAAAGTATATCGGTTGATTTGTAGAAACACTTATGAACGAGAAATGTTTGACCGTGCCAGTCTGAAGCTTGGCCTGGATAAAGCAGTTTTGCAGTCGATCAATGCGCAGAAAAATCTAACTGCTGAAAATCAATTGACCAAAAAAGAAATCGAAGATCTACTTCGAAAAGGTGCTTACGGTGCTTTGATGGAGGATGATGCTGCCGGAGACAAATTTTGTGAAGAAGATATCGATATGATCTTGCAGCGGCGTACCACCAAAATCGTGATCGAAAGTGAAGGAAAGGGTTCCACATTTTCCAAAGCTTCATTTGCTACTTCCGACAATAGAACCGATATTGAAATTGATGATCCAAACTTTTGGGAGAAATGGGCCAAAAAAGCCAATTTCGATGTGGATGAGCTGAAGAATCGTAATGAATTGATTGTTCAAGAACCAAGAAGGCGTACCCAGACCAAAAGATTCGGTGCCGACGATGCTGTGTTGGATATATCTGATTTGGACACATCCACCGATGAAGAGGAGGCCATTTCTATGCGTACAAGAGGTAGTCGAGCCAGGGTTTCGGTTGGCAAAAAGGGCAAAGGTAGAAAAGGTCGCTTCTATGATCCAGAACACGATGAAGATTATGCTCAAGAAATCGGTTTCGGTTGGACGCGTTCGGAATTTTTCAAAGTTGAAAAAGGTCTACTTACTTTTGGTTGGTCTCGGTGGGATGAATGTTTGACTTTCGCAAATTTCAAACGAAACCTATCTCAAATGGATGTCGAAGACATATCCCGTGTGATTTTGTTGTTTTCATTGCAAAACTACAAAGGTGATGAAAAAGTCAAATCGTTCATTCTGGATTTGATCACACCGCCATCGGAAAAAAGCGAATCGGAGGGTCCGAAGTTTTCGGACAACGAATTTAATAAATGTCGTCGTTCGAAAAAGAACAAGGCTGCCACTAAAACCATTTGTGAAGAATTGGAAACATTGGATTGGGCCAAAAGTGACAAATACAATCCGGACATTCAAATGATTGATGAAACTTACCGGAAACATCTTTTGAGACATGCCAACAAGTAAGTGTGGATTAATAATTTTTTCCATGAATTAGGGTAATTATATAACATGATGATCAGTAGCCATGCTAATACTGAGAGCAAAGACATGGTGTTTTCATCGTGTCCATGGTTGCTTTATGAGTACAAAACATTTCTCAAACTTAATCTGATGGACGATTTTGAAGTCGATGATCCAACAATCAATCAAGCGGTTCTTTTTTTTATTGACGAACAATTCATTGTTTTCCGTTTTAGGATCTTGTTACGAGTACGTTTATTGGCCTACATTAAGAACGAGATCATTGGCGATCTTCATGAGAAGGTTTTCGAATGTCTTCATGTTCGTGATATACCGTTGCCGTATTGTCAACCGGATGGTGATCCACCGTCCAGCTGGTGGAATGAGGAAGCAGATAAATCATTGATCATTGGTGTTTATAAACATGGTTATGATCGTTATAATCTGATGCGCCAAGATGCTGCCCTGTGTTTTCTAACACGCTGTGGTCCACCGGATGGTGCCGAATTGCTGGCCGAGATGACCTCCGAAGATGATATGGTTAAAATGGATGATGATGATGAACCAGATACTCCGGCTACACCTGCTACACCATTGGAGAACAATAACCAGAATAAAGATGCGGAACCTAATGGTAAAATTAGTGGTAAGGAAAAAGAAGCCGAAGCGAATAATCCATCGAAAGAGAATCACAAAGAATCCGAGCAAAATTATCTACCTTTTCCGACTACATCGGAGATGAACAATCGTTTGCGGCGTTCGGTAACTTGTTATCAACGAAATTTCAAAAAAGAAGAAGCTCGAATTGCTCAAAAAGCAAGACATTTGCAACGCTTGGAAAGATTGGAAAAGTTTGAGGCTGCCATTCGTGAACGTGAAAATAAGAAACGAGAACAAGCCCAGAAGAAATGGTCAAGAAGAGAAGAATCAGATTTTTATCGCGTTGTTTCTTCATTCGGAATAGAGTACAACAAGAAAACCGACACTTTCGAATGGACTCGTTTTCGAATGTATGCTAAATTGGAGAAGAAACTGGATGATACTTTGACCGAGTATTTTAAAGCGTTTTATGCAATGTGCAAGAAGGTGGTTGGCCGTCGGCTGACCGAAGATGAAGAAAACTTGCCAATCAGTGTGGATCCAATCACCGAGGAACGTGCCAACCGATGTTTGGCGCGAATAGAATTGTTAAACAAAGTCCGTGATGACATCCTATCGCACCCGGAATTGGATGAACGACTTAAGCTTTGCCAACAGCAGCTCGATTTGCCTGAATGGTGGGTGAACGGAAAACATGATAAAGATTTGTTGATTGGAGCAGCTAAATATGGACTGAATCGATTGGATTATAACCTTATGAATGATCCGGAATTGGCCTTTTTTGAAATTGTGAAAAATTTTGAAGCACAAGCAGCCGCTGAAGAAAAATCAGCAATGGAAAAAGCGGAAGAAATGGAATTGAAATTGATAATCGATACCATGATAAATCATATAAATAATGAACTTAAAGATGATGTTGGAGAAGAGATCAAAACAGAATTGTTTGATTCGGAAGGAAGTCTGGATAGTAAGTTAGGATCATCGTTGAAACCGGAAGAAATCGAAACTGATAAAAAGGATATCGGCTCGTTGGAGATAAAACCAATTCATGAATGTATGCATGTTACTGGCGTAACAGGAATGGGAAATGATGGATCCTTCAATAATTATTGCCGCCCACAATTGAAATGGCCCAGAGACCGTGTGCTGCAGATTCGTTTGGAGAATGTAAGTTTGTGCATAGAAAAGAATGAATGGCCAACATTCCGTTCGATCAATGCTGTGGTTCCACAACCTACCACACCCAGTATTGCTACTGCAGACAGTTCTCCCCGGCCAAGTACTCCTTGTAGCTTGTCTAGTGCAAGCCAAGAGACGCCACATCCCACTCCGGATAATACACCACGCCATGAAACACAATCACCGTTCACCGGGGATTATTTCTATCCTAATAATGCCAATGCAGCGCCTCCCCAACCGGCAATGATAAATAATTTTGATGATTCCAATCGGAAACAACGGAGACGTAGGCGAAGAAGATTTGAAATGGAAAATGAAAAAACCAAATTGCATAGTTTGCTCAATGCTAATTTGGATCAACCTTTACCACCACCTTTACAGCAGCAACAGTCTCAACAATCTCATCAACATAACCATCCAACTTTGGTTAATACCAATAATTCGAAGATTAATCCTAATGTGGTTGCTTCATCTACTCAATCATCATCATCATCATCATCATCGATGCATTCCAGTATTAACCATCCTCAACAACAGAATCCGCAGTTCACTCAATCGATGTTCAAGAATAATAAAACAGCCAATTCGATATTGAGCAGTATACCGTCGCAATTCCTGCAACCATTGTTGAACAATCTACCGTACAGTATTCGTTCGACGCTTCGTGAAGAATTGTTGAATGATGAAAAGGCGGCATCCATTTTGTTTAGTCCATCTTTTCAATCAACGTTTGCTGCAGTGGTTGCCAACGCTTCGAAAAGCTCGAAACAACAGCAACAACAACAACAACAGCAGCAGCAGCCATCACAGCAATCGCAACCATTGGTTTTGGATACCAAAGGTGGTGGTAATGCTCAATCCGGTGCTGGTGGTCCACCACCAGCTCATCAAAGCTCATCATCTCGAAATACCTTGCCACTGGGAACATTGGATTTGACCGCCAAATTCAAATCGGCAACAGCCAGTTCTGTTTTGGCTGAGAAACCGAACCTCCCTCAAACTCGTTCAAACATACCCCCCTTTCCGGCACATAAACAACCATCCAAAAATCAACCGGAAAAAGCGGATGTTCTTGATTTGAGCTCGGTTCCATGTAAAAGTGGTGGTCAATCCAAATCCAGTTCAATGGCTAATTTACTTAATCAAACATTTAATAAGAAATCAAATTTTTCGGAACTTCAACAACAACAACAACAGTCACATCAACAACCAACGGCCGCGGCGAATAGTTTGGTGGGAAACAACAAGAAAAGAGGAAGAATCGGTAGCAGAATAGATGCATTAGCATTGAATTTACAAGCGAAAAAGATGATGGAAGGTGGGAAACAAGACATACCACAACAGCAACCACCGCTTCCTCCTCCTCCTCCACAGGCTGTGCAAACAATGTCTAATAAGATGAATCAATCAGCTAGTAGTTCCGCTGGAACATCGTGTGGTTTGCCTGGAATGGCCACGACGAACTTGTCCAAAAACTTGTTTAATGAAAAAGATTTATTGGCCGCTTTTACTAGTTTATCATCGCAACAACAACACGACAAACGTCAATCGAATGCATTTTTCGAAGAATTGTCCAAATCAGCATTGTTCCAATCGGTCAAGAATAGCGCTATGGGAGGTGGAGGCAAGAATAATTTCGGAAATTTGAATCAACAGGCTGCCTTGAACCCGGCCAATATTGTTGGATCGTCGAAAAAATCAAACAGTTCTGCAAACGATGTGAATAAAGTTTATCAGAATATGATTGAATCGCTTAAAATGTTAAGCAAGACCACACCACCTTCATCATCATCTTTACATCAACAATCTTCGGATAAGCAGCAACAAATTTCGATGAATGAAAAAACAAATTTGATGAAACAAAACTTTAAGAATATTCTGGAAGAAAGTCCCGAATTATTATCCAGTCCTTCGTTCTTGTCGATATTCAACAATCAATTGTTCACGCAAGGTTTATCACAAGCAACCGCTTCAAATCCTTTATCTTCAGGGTTGGCCTCGTCGAATCTCAATCCAACTATTCCGGCATCCAATGTAAGGATTTGTTATATTTTGTTTTTTGTTTTTGGGAACAAATGATGATAATATTGGAAATTATGTTCTGGTAGGTTGGAGATAAAGGTAAAAATACTCGATCAAGTAAAAGGACCAGATCACAATATGAAGCATCTCAATCATCATCATCGGCTAATAGTGGTGGTAATAATAATAGCGATGAATTATTAGCCAAACGACAATCATTGATGAATGTTTCTTCGATGGTATGTGTTTTGAAACGAATTTTTTTCGATTCAATTTTCATTTGAAAATTTACCTCCATTTTAGTCTTCGTTGATGGACCCGAAGAAATATCTGTCATCATTGTTGGAAAAGAATCCAGCAGAAGCGGAGGCTAAAATCAAAAATATGATCAAAGAAAAGAATGCACCATTCAAGACGCCGGTAAGTTTATTTTCGTCGCGAAGAACCATGAATTGTTTTTTATCGATTTTTTCTCGGTTTTACAGTCGGTTTCATCCAGTGGAACTTCTTCGATTCGAACTAGGACCAGTGATAAAAGATCATCACAACAATCCAACAATTCGATTAATCAAGGCAACTTTGCCAATATGAATGCATCCAACTTGTTGAATAATCTTTCGTTGGCCGCTGCTGCTGCTGCATCCTCGGGACCCAGCAAGCAACAACAAGCTCAACAACAGCAACAGCAGCAGCAACAGCAACAAGCAGCATCTTCCTTGTTGGCCAACACCTATGCTAATGCTTTCAATGCTGCCGGAAAGTCGAATGCATCGAATTTTGCAAATTTCGCCAATTTAGGTTTTAACAATAATATGTTGTCTGGTTTTCCATCGATGAAGATGTTTTTGGATGCAGCCGCTGCTGCATCATCAGCAATATCCAAAGGTACATCGGGCACTAACACCACCACAACCAGTACGGTGACAAGTTCCACACCTAGTTCTACCACCGCAACATCCACCACACCATCATTGTCTTCGTTTGCCAATCTGTTTGGCATGAGCATGAGCAATCCGTTGTTTAATTTTTCAAATTTTGCCAATCTGAATCAATCGGCTGCGGTGGCTGCAGCTGCAGCAGCAGCTAATAATAATAACAGCAATACTGGTAAAAAAGATGGTAACAATCAGGGTAATATGGATTTTGCATCATTGGCAAGCAGTTTGGCTTCCGCTACCGCTGCAGCGAATCTTAATGTTGGCGCCAATAATAATAGTAATAATGAAGATAAAACAAAATCCTCGGCATCGAATATGAATCAATTTTTATCGGCCACTGGTAACAAAGGAAAGAATCCATTGAATGCAACTGCGGCTGCTAATATGCTTGGATCATCCGGATTATCGCCGGGAGCATTGCCATTCTTGTATTCTAATCCGAATTTTGGTCTTACTTCATTATACAATCCATTGAATTTTGGCTTGACCGCACCATTCTTGAATAATCCGAACCTGATGAACGGTTTGGCAAATTTTTCCAATGTGTTCACATCAACCACCAACACTTCGACATCTAGTTCGAATTATTCTCCGAAAACAGCCAAACAATCCTCATCGATAATGAACAAAGGAAATTCAAAAAGCGGAATGAAATCCAGTGGTGCATCATCTTCATCTTCTTCATTGACCAGCGGCTTATTGGGCAGCAGCGGTGTACACCCTAGCAGCGTTGCATCAGCGTCAACATCAGCATTGGATTCCGATGATGAAAGTCTTAAATCATTGATCGGGAATAATGATGAGGAGGAAGAATTGAATGGTGATTTCGATGGTGGCGAAACACCAAGCAAGTCCAGTAAAAATAATTCTTCATCCGGAAAACGAAACAATAGGTCGTCCAGTCGACATCATCATCATCATCATCATCAAAAGCAACCACAACATCATTCTTCAACTTCAATATCCAAAGATGGTAAAAATAAAAAATCGGCTGCTACCTCAAAATAGACAAACACTGTAAATAACAGTAGTTATCAGAATGAAAGAAAAGAAAAGAATCTCTTTACCAACCAAAAAACCTCTTCGAATATACACACACTTGAACACAATTTACACTTATCAGATCATTAATATTTATTTGATTTTATTTCAAACGAAAATTATTATTAATTAATGTGATATTCCTCAACCTCACCACTCCCACGCTCACCCACCCACATTCACAAATTACTATAAATTCTGGATTTTTAGAATATCAATGTGGGAGTGGGACATGCGAATTGGACATAAGATATTCTGTTATGTTTTGTGATATAAATTCCCTAAACAAAGATTTAAAAAAATACTTTAATGTAATTATTAACACTTATCTCGACTGTATTGTCCACAGCCCACATTTTTTTCGTATTCTAATTTTTTTTTGAAAATCCCTTTATTAATATTGTTTCATATAAAATAACTGGCTCGACATGAATCTCATTTGTATACACAACCAACCAACCAACCGACTACCCACCCACCCATATTCTTTTTCATCATTCTAAACCTTTCTCATTTGGGACACAGCGCATTATTGGTCATTTCGAACCGCCATCACATTTTTCATCATCTTCATCTTCATTGCATTTCATGATTATTCTCGCACCCATCCGCACAAGCATCACACCTATCAAATGGCTTTTCACATCATCATTTCATTCATTCGACATTTTACTTTTGTCATAACTTGTAGTATTTTAACTCTTTCTCTCTCACACTCCCGCATTTTGTAAATTATTCTGATCGATTCGTCTAATTTCTGGTGATGAATCGTACTTTGGAAACGAACCACTCGCACTCACGCCTACAGACATTTTTTCACATCTTCAATCGGAAACAAACACCACCTTCCCCTTTTTTTTATTAATTATTCATAGATAATTATTTCATTTTAATTAAGTGTTGTCGCTCTCTTTCATAATTTTCCATTTTGAATAAATTATTTTGATTCTTTATCTAATTATTTTGAATTCATTCTTCTAATGACTTGATTGTTGGCATTCAAATCAGCCCGCGAAATGATTCGTACGATTTTTATGTAATCATAGGTCTCAATAGATGGCGGTGCAGTTCCATTAAATTCAAAAAAAATCCACCGCCAATTTGATGGTGCATGGGTGCAATTTTTACAGAATTTTTGTGAAAATACCCACAATTCTGTACAGTTCCATATGTATGCAAGCATACGTTTTATAAAACGTATGAATTTAATTCTGACCCGTTTTTTTTGTTCCAAAAAAGCTTGTTTCGATTTTTGTTTGAAGTATGGTTGTCAATGGAATGGTCCTGAGGCAATGTAATTTAGTATTCCATTGATATATTGAATGTATATCCATGTATCGATTGACCAAAACTTGAGCAAACAAATTTGATTAAAAACTCGCTACGCTTCAATCCCCAAAACAGGATGCAAACATCAGGGACCTTCAATCTTCAATCAAACGTTCTTTTGAATCAATGAATGAATGAGACCACTTGGAAGCAGTCGAATCAGGTTACAATAGAATGCTCAACACGAATTTCAAAAACAAGCACGTGTGGTCCCAATTTGGAAAATATTCTAACAATTTTGCTTGCCCATTGTCCGCCTACTTCATTTGTCCATCATTTAGGACGCTTGTTTTTTGTTTAGGAAAATTGTTCAAGAATTTCAAGTGAAAAATTGAATTTTTTTACCATTTCCAAAAATGAATTCCAGCAAATCAAGCAGAATTTTTGTTTCGTTGGAGTTCAGTAAGTTTTTTTTCGATAATTAAATTAAAAACTTTACAATCTAAAGATGTTCTCAGAGGAAATTTAAATTATAAATTGAGAGAAATAAGAATATTCCAAAGTAGATTCGGGTATTACTAAATGAACAAGATTAGATGGAATTTTCGGAACATTCCAGCATTAGAAATAAGACATTTATTTCAATTGACTTGGGCAATATTGAAGCAGCTATTATTATTTTATTTGATACGACCAAATCAACTTTGCTAACTTGGCTGATTTCAATTTGCTTATTCTATCTTATTGTTCTCTGTCCTTTATCCTATCCATATTTTGGATTGCAGGTTTTGTTCGGCCAATAATCTTAACATGCTTCAAAAGCTACAACATTGTAGATGCAAGCCCGGACGCAAGCATTCTGCAGTGGAAAACAAGTTTAGCGTAAAATATTTAATATCCTATCCGGCTATCCGGAACAGTTATATATCGTCATAACAATAATATTCTAGCCAGACATAATTTGGTTAGCCGCTATCGATTCATCAACCATTCACCGTGCACCGTTCTTGTGTTTCGGAAAGCCTGAATAATTTGGATAATATCTAGTTTGGTTTTCATTATTATTATTATCAATGATTATTATTGTCCGAACTGTTCAGTTCGATTCAAAATAGAATCATTGGAGAAAAATAAGAGATGGGCAGATTATATTGTGGAGAATAACAATTGCGTATTGGCCTGAATGATGTGTGCATGTGGGTGTGTGTGAACGATGATGAATGAAAGAAACGATTTTTGTGGCTTGACACAATGAGATCACATTCTTCTAAGAATCGTTTTTTTTTCATTTCATTCAATTCAAATGGCTACTAGCTCTCTAGATACACTTTGGCAGTCGTTGTGCTTCCTAATGATGTCCGCTAACACGCGTAATTAGAATCCTTTCATTGGTATGAGAACATGCTGCTCAAGTGTGCTGTTGGCATGGAACCAACAACCAGAAAAAAAGGAAAAATCATAATAATAATAATAATAATACGAAAGGATGTGAATAAACCACCAACAAAACCGAGACCGAAATGCTAGATAGAAAAACACAAAGAGAGGTTTTTCCGCAGCGAAATCGGTGGCAAGCTCACACTCATACAAAATCGCCTTAGTTTTTCGGTTGCTACATTTAACCAAAACCGACAACCACATATCCCCCCTTCTTAGAACCACCACAATGTTTCATCAAGCCAAATAAACAATTGTATCCATAGATAGATCCACACATCAACGCACAAAGATCATTTTTGTATTCTGTTCGAAAGTCCTCGAAAAAATTCTCTAAATTGGTTTTTGTTTTAATCCAGTTCTCATTTTTGTTGCAACTTGTGAGGGCTCTTTCTAGGCAAATATCTAATTATTGTCATCTCTTGTTTTATTTGTTCAATTCATTTAAAGATTCGTATTCTACATCTCACTCGCTCTCTCTTTCTAATCTCTATATCAAAGTTTCCCTTTTCAACCATCAAGATTCGTATTTTCGGATTTTTAGATTATAAATTTGGACAAAAAAGGATCGGAAACGAATCTAAAAATCCAGTCATAAAATGTGTAACCCTAGATTTGTTCCGGTTCTTATGCTCTTTCTCCTTCTCTCTTATTTTTGGTTGACGCTATTACTATTAGTTTGTTGAATTTATGATCATTGAGAACAGGGATGAGCAACCCGCCCATCAAGCATTTTTAAACAGGAGATGAAGCTATGTTACTCTCTCTGATTGGTCCAGTGATGATTTGACCTGATGACGAGACACCTTATAGCACTATGAAAAGCAACCAGCTTTAACAGTACAAGTCTGTGCATGTTTGACGCCTATAAGAACAGTTCTCTCCTCTGATTGGTTTATTGTGATGATTTGACCTGATGACGAGACACACTATAAACAGGAGACGAAGCTGTATTCCTCCCTCTGATTGGTCCAATGTGATTCGACACGATGACCAGACACACTTGAAGGAGGAGAAAAAGCTGCATTTCTGTTATGCTGTCGAGAGATGTCGTGGTAGGTCTACATTCTACACTACATTATGTAGGGCCCGCCAAAACAATTTTAAAATTTTAATTGGCCTGTCGATCAAAAAGGTTGCTCACCCCTGCTTAAGAAGATGAAATTGAATGATTCTTGCTTTTCTTTTTTTGTTACCGTGTAAATAAACCAGAATTATCATGTAACAAGTGTGACAAATTGGTGCGTAATTGAAAAGTGTGTTGCCACCAAAAATCCAGACAACTAGGCAGGCCATGTTAGAGGAACTTTGTAAATTTTCTGAAATGAAATCCTTAATGTTCTTCGTTTTTCCTCGCTTCACTAATGAATATTGCACTTATTATTATTAACATTATCATATAATCATTACTACAGAACATAGTCTATTTGAAGGATGTTAATTAAAATTCTATTTTAAAAATGGATTGTTTCCTCCACCAAAATTCTTGAATGAATGAATAACTTGCAGTGTTCAAAGCAGCCATCGAACATAATCGAGGATTGCTATTTTTTCGAAAATTTAAAATTTCAAACTAGCTGACGCTTGAAGCTTTTAAACGCTTCGATTATCTCTCTGATTGCTTCTACCTTAGGCTTTTGGAAGGTTTTTCTGATCCTTGCAACAGGAAAAAAGACCACCAATCGAAAGCAAAAATTAGTCAAGCATTCAATCATTCGAAAAGGATATTCAAATCAAATCAAATATCAATTCCATTTAAGAAGTGTCATTTGGATGCATGCTAGAAATCGATACGTTCTCGTTTTGCGGGTTCTAGAACGGAACCGAAAATCCTCTCAACTGTCATGAATGTGTGCTTTATGCTAACAGCTTTCATGACAGACAGCCAACCATTCATTCATTTATTCATTCTCGTTTAGTGTTCTGTCTGTTCATTACCATAAATATATTCTTTTGTTTTTGCACATTCTGTTCCTTGAGGTTCTTTCTTATTCATTCAGGAAAAGTGAGCAGCCACCACTGCTGCTACTATGTTGCCATAACTTTCCTCCCTTGTATAGATTTCGGGTTTTCCTTACCAATATCATCATTGAAAGCCCTTTCGTATTGGCGTTGTTGTTGTTGTACTTTTGTCAACTTCCGATCCTAAATGCATTATTTTTTTCCAAATACAAACACCCATCAATTTGACTATATAGCGTGTTATGGGATAGTTCGATCAATTGGAACCATAATTTTTTTTAGAAATTATGGCCACTAGTCAAATCTAGTTAATTTTTTTTTGTGAATCTTGAATTGATTGAATCCGAGTGAAAAAAATGAATTGGTAAAATGATATGTGTAAATCTTAGTTTGTTTGATAAGTTAATTAACAATCAAAACAAGCGCCAGAGAAAAAACCATAAGAACAATCCAGCCACCCGAATTGACAAACCCTTCAAGTAATCTGATATGGTTGACCTTCTCCCTACTCTGCCCCGATCTTTTGCCAAATCAATGTCATTGATGATGTGAGGCCCATCGGATCACTTTCAACAAACGTGTTATTGTTGAATGGTGGTTGATTTTTGGAATAGCAAGAGTGTGACAGGCCAATTGAGACGGACCGGGAATGTGAACCGGAGCCAAAAAAAATATAACTACAAGCAAACATTCTACTTAACCATATCGACATTGTCATCATCAAGACAATAAGACAGAAAATACAAAGCCAAATGTTCAATTGTGTCAACCACGCTAGACACTTTGGTATTGGAGCATAAATGGTTTCGATGGAAGATACTTTGGCACTCTATCTGTCTGTTTGTCTGTCTGATAATTCTATTTTTATGTCAACCGCTTGATTCTGTTGTTGTATGTTTATTAATGTTGTTTTTAGGAGTATCAAATTCGTTTAAACGACCAATGTTCTCGAAAAAATAGTTTGTCCAGCCATTACCGAACAATCTATCGATGTGGTGGTTTGTGCCTTTCACACTGCAATGACCATCTTTCATATCAGTTCCGAGTTCACTTTATTATTTTGGCATAAATCTTTGGGATCACAAAGTCCCAAAATATCTTAAAAATGACCATAATTGTCCATTGATATTAGCCGATGCCACTGACACCCCTGGCATGGCTAACGGACATTCCGTAGAGAATAAATTATTATTTGCATTATTTATTTGCAACTTGTTTTATCATCACAATTGTTTTCTTTGTTGGATTCTTGTACCAGCGAATAGCGTTGTACGCATTGATGATGATAATTATAATAATAAAATCAAACAAAGCAAGTTTCTTTTCTAAATGGGATACGATTCGTGGAGGTCCTTGTCTGGCCATTGGTCATCTTTTTTTCGGGGTCATTTTACTGTCCAAGATTGGTTAATTTAATAAAAATAGATGCTGTCCATTTGATTCTCTTTCTTTTTCTCCTCTTTCTCCTTTTCCAAACTAGCCTCACGTTTCCATTTACGCTTTTTTAGAATCTTAATGGAAAAACATTCCCGCAAAAAAAACAAACGACTATCCATATTCATCTTGTGGGATAAGGGAGGAGAGAGAGGATGTTTGAAACATGAAAAAATGAACCTAATTCATTGTCGCATATGGAGTGTATCGAATTCATCATTATGAATTATGTGCAACTTATTGTACATGGTAATTTTCAAAGAATATTATCATCATCTTTCTCTTCAACAGTTATTCTTCTTTAAAAATAGAGCATCGCATAGTGCTCATCATTATCATCATCTGGAAACCAAATACGCAGAATAAACTGCAGAGAATAGATAGGGACATTAACTTTGATAATTGCTTTTCGGTTCCTTCCTATCCAACACAATCAAGCTTCGACAATTTCTCAGAACTAGAATAAGACATATTCTTTACAAAAATGAAGAACAAAATTTGTTCACACGGATCATTCACATCCCTACACCGAACATTCAGACAGCCATTATTCTTTTTTTGCTGTTTTGGAATTTAGAGACCAAAAATTTATGTTTTATTGCCTATGTCTGTACGAGAATGTGCCATGTGAATCCTTTTCTTCAACTTCTTTGGAAATTCTGAAATAAATCAAAATTATGTCCGTCCGTCTGTGTGTTTGTTTCTCAATGATCCAAGAACAAACAGCTCAACAGGGCAATCATTATTATCCTAATAAATCCTCAAACAAAATGTATTGCTTCAAAACGATGAGGTTCGAACTTCAACTCCAAAGTGGTTTGATGATATAGTTCTAATAATAATACGAGAAAAAGAAAAAAACCTAAATGAATCCATTATGATGATGATTATGGTCAATGGTATCGTGTTTTGTTCAATGTGTGTGTGTGTGTGTGCGTGCGTGCTGTTGGTTGGTTGGTGTGATAATTAGCACGATAAAAGCCGAACGAATCAAGATGTTTTAAAAGCCCAGCAAGCGATGAAGGAAAGCAAAGAAGAAGAAGAAAGAAAGAACAAAAAAATACATAAGCTGACTTATTATTTGGTTAGGCTAAATGTAACGATTTGACAGCCCACTAATACCCCTGGAGTTAATGTCACATACACACACTCTCTCTATGGGCTGGTTGGTTGGTTGGATGGTTGTTTTTTCTTTCTCTCTCTCTCTCTCGGTTTTAACTGTCACGGGATCATCGCTGACAAAGCTGGATATAATAACTGGCATCTTATATATTCAATAGTTATCCTCCCCTGAGAGAGCAAAAGAGCTAGCTAGCTTGTATCAAATACGATGATTCTTGATTATGACACATCGAGATAATGCTTGCGAGCGTGTGTGTGGGTTTGAATGATTTGAAAATACCAAAAATAAAACCAACTGCCAAACGATTTCTAAGGATTTCGAATAATCACCAAATCATTTCCATAGAAAACAACAGAAAGGAAAATTAAAAGGAATCAAAGGTTATGCGAGCAACAATTTATGATTTATAATCTAGAAGAAGAATCTAGATGGACTTGGATTTAATCATAAGGATCAATAGTACTACTCTTTATACACCATCATGCCGATGAATTTGGTGATCCATTCCAAACGCACCGACAAACAATATTTGCCGAATTATATTTATTTATTTACATTAAAACACTGCCTGCCCTATACTGCCCATCCCACACACACACGGACACGGACACGAGCTTAAATAATAATGAATGATTTTGTACAGAATGCGGGAATTCTATTTTTATACCGGAAGCTAGCCAACCTAATGTATAGTAATGTGTAGTAATGATTCTTAATGATTTTCATTCAAAACCATTCAGGATTCCATTAGCTTTTTGCACTGCATTTTTTTTGGTTGAACAAAACGTTTCAACCAAAGATCCCCGAACAGTTCTCAGATTTATAATTATTGCTATTTCACAAGACAATGAACGGTGAACTGTGAATTGGGAAGTTCCTTAACGCCAGATCATATCGTTCAGCAAACACTTGAATGGTGTGTTCCACATTCCAGCATATTCTTTGCTAGTATTTTCATTTTTTTTTCCATTTCCAAACTTTAATAACTATTCTTCAATGAAGCAAAAAAATTGATTTTTCGCTGTTGTTGTTTTATTTATTTAAAAAATAAAAAAAATAAAAATTTATCGGTCAACTGGGCAGACCATTCTTTCATTCAAGTGTGTGTTACTCTTCACTGAAGATATGGAATGGACAGCCTGGTACAGCAACAACAGAATGCAAGATCCAACAACGTGTAAATTTTTTTGTTTTCATCCTAAAATGTTGAAATGTTACAGTTTGTCTTGGGCTCCTTTCACTGGAACAACACAGTCTGACCGGAGTTGAACGTTCGGGGAGAAAAAATATGAATTTTGTCCGCCTCTTTTTTTTCATCTTCGTGCACTATTGCCGCGTTCCGAACATACGGGACCAGAATCCAAGAGATACACTGGGTCCGAAACGTTTACGATTCTGTAAATAAATTTCTTGATCGAATTCCATTTTTCCGAAACAAACACACCAACACTCTGGCTAGGAACCGATCAAACAAGAGAAAGTGTATGTATGGTTGGTGAGATCCCGAAATGATGGAATCTCCATCGTGTTCCATGGAACTCATGCACACACATATAACGCTAATAATCGAGAAACGCATTCAAGTCGAAAATCACCATTTTGGTTTCAATACCATTTTGATCTTTGACATTCAAACTTTAATATTCCGGCCGAAAAAAATCAGAATTTTTCTTTACAGAGGGTTGGTTCCCTTTCCCCTCTCCCCCTAAAAAACATCAATGTATACCGATTAATCTTGCCTATTGGCTAGATTCGATCCCTACACGGTTAGCCCTCACATCGAAACAAACAACCTGATTGGTTCAAAACGGTGAACTGTTTATTGTCAATGGATTTTTTGCTTATGGTTTTCGCATCTCGTTTTCATATTTATAAAATAAATCTTCTACGCTAAAGATTTTCCGTACGGTAAAACATGTTTATCTTTTGCCTTTTTTCTGATTTTAAATTTCGTTTTTCGATGTTATCACCCATTTTCCGGCAAGGAAATCCAGAACATTTGGCACACATCACTTCTTAATTCAAGCAAGTGTGTGCGCTGACCACAAAATAAGAAGGCAAGAGAGAGAAAGAGCGCGCGCACGCCTGCGAATTATCTCTCCACCTTTTTCTAATAAAATTTCACATGTTTTGTTCGATTTCCCCTCCCCTTTCTCTCTTTCTCTTTCTCACTCTTCTACATCACCACACAAAAACAGGGCGAAGCAAATTTTATTTTTATTTTTGTAAAAAATTGAATTTAAAATTTCAAAATTGAAAAACAGCAAAAAATTGCCAGCCTTGTAAAGTAGCTGCTGCTGTTGCCGGACCCCAGACCAGACAATTTGTGTTCTTGGTCGGCCGTTTTCTCCCTATTCCGTTATTCCGTTCGATCCTGACCAATAAATATTGACAAGTTTAATGTTTCAAAAGGAGAGAGAGAGAGAGAGAAAAAAAAAAACTACCACGACCACAACTGCCACCCAAAAAATAACATATCTTTGATGTACGCGAAAACTTTTTGTACAAAAGTTGCATTTAGAATCGACAATTATCGTCGCTGCGCTTACTTTGCGCCCTGATTTTGTTCAAATCATTTAGAAAATTTCAAATTTCATATTCATGCTTTTCGCTTTCTGGCTCGGATGTTGAATGTTTAATGTATCAGACAGAAAACGTGATTGATTCCCGCCGTCAACAAGCTTTGCTTGGAAGGTGAATCCAAGTTCTTGGGCGGAAATCAATTCTAGAAGCATCTGAGATGATGACAATTTTCCAATTACCTTTGGAAAATGTGCAGCATTATAAAATTTGCGCATTTTGTACTGATAGGATTGATTTTGGTTGTAGCCAAGAGCCAAGAAGATATCACTCTGATCGAACCAGAAGAAAAAAAAGAAAACGAAGAAGATACAATGTATATAAAAAAAATTCAACATTTTTTTTTTGGTTACCAAATACATATTTTTTTCGGGGTGCCGAGAGAAAAGTAATGAAAAAAAAGAAAATCAACAACAACAACAACAACATCAACGAGAACATCAATCCAAAAACCTTAAAGAGAGGGATGGAGAGAGAAAGAAAGCGAAATTTTGGAGGAAAATTTGCAAACGCAAGCATATTGATAATTTTGAATGGTGGAAAGCAACACAATCCGTATCCTAACTCGCAACCCGTACATCCAATACCAAAACTTTGATGTTATTATCCTTAAAGTCGATCGGTAAGCTGCTGCTTCCAAGCAGCTTCCAGGAGTTTCAAAAAAAAAGACAAATTTTTTTCAGTAATCAAATAGAATGGTAACAAAGTTTCCAAGTCCAGATAATGATCCAAAGAACCCACCATCATTTGGAGCATACTTGCGCATACTTGGATGATCAATATCGAATGCATATAACTGTTATAGTATTGGTCTTTCATTTCAAACCACCCACATACACACTGATACACACACATGGGCTACAACCAATCAATTTATCATTTCTATCAATTTATCCATGGCCCATCCCCTTACAACTATCAAAATTATCACCCAAACTAACACCCTGCCACAATCCACGCCCTTTGGAAATAGCTGTGTAACTAGAGGACTTGAAGCAATTTGTTTCGCTCTTTTTTTTGAATAAATGATGTTAAACACAAGGCAGGGACATTTTTGTTAGATTTTGGCGGCACAAAAATCTAGTTTATATCCGGTTAAAGATGCTCAGGATGGGGATGGAATCAAATGAATTTATTTTGGAGCATTTCAGGAGGTTTTGTTTACTAAATGGCGAAGCCATATCAAACCCGAAGGCTTCAATCAATGTTATTATTATTATTTTTGATTTTGGAAACGTATCCTAATATCAGTTTTATTTTTTTGTTGTTTTCGATCCCAAATCTTCATAAACTTTGCTTCTTTTGTTTTTGTTCTGGTTCTTTTCTTCTTTTTTTTCACTCTCGCTAAATGGTATTGGATTTTAGCGCTGGTGGAAACTGGTGAATGCGGAAAAACACATCAATTTATCAAATGAGAAAGAAAAAAATTGAGGAAACATATCCCTACTTCTAATGATGAATGCCAATGCTGCTGCTTCGAGCATTCAAGATATCATAGATTTGATTAGCTATCCTTTAGGTTCGGTGAATTTTATTTCCCTAAATAGAGCAACTTGTTCATTTATGATCCATCCATCCATGCATCCATCCATCTAATTATTCCAAGGACCAAGCCGAATTTTTGCCCGGAACTTCTTGTTTTTGAAATCTTTCCTAAAATTCTGTTTGAATTCGAATTCAAGTTTGTGAATGGATGGAATCTGTACTGATTCAATTTCCTGTTCTGGGTATCCAAAAACCTCTAAGTCATATGGCCAAATGATATGATGGTTTGTGCTTTATATCATCTACTTATGATGGTGATGGATGTTGGATTCCAATAGTTTTTTCGATTATTTCTTCTTGTTGTTCACCCGCTCTATAACAGTAATTTCCCTTAACAGTATTGGTACATATACGCTTCACAATTTTGTTCTACGATTATATAATTAATATGAACCAAATTGAATCAAAAATAATGTGAATATCCCATACAAATATAATACAAATAATAATAACCGTATCGATCTCACGTCATTGCACCGCTACCTCCACAAAAAAAATCTAATTGATTAGCCTAATAACATCTGCATCAAAGTTTGATTTTGGTTTCAAATATTTATTGGTCTCCATTATGAATAAAAAGCTGCTTTCACCATCTTCCTTTCATTGCGACCAAGTTGTTTCATTATTATTCAACAATATTGGTCAGCCATGATTGATCGTATTGCATTGTATTGATTGATTTTTGATCTCAGCCATCTTGTATTCTCTGAATTTCCTTCAAGGATTCTTCGATCATTCCTTTTTATTCTTCTTCTTTCTCCTCTTCTGAGATTCATTCAAATCAATCCACACAAATGCAGCCTCACATAAAAGTAAGTGCCAGTAATAATTAGTTAAGCTATTTAGTTTGGTTTATAATTCAAATTTTTCTACACTGTTCGCTTTGCAACGACTCTGATCATCAAAAGATGAAATCAAATACCTAAATAGGAGGAGGAGGAGGAGTAATATTTTTTTTGCTAAATGATTTTGATTCGGTTTCGGCATTCTTTTTGGCTGCAGGATTGTCGCAAACTGTCTGCTTTACTTTCTGGTTTCTGGCTTTCGCTCTCTCTCTCTTGCTCTCTCTTATTGATGCTGGTTTACCAGTGTGTAACACTATGCTTGATACTGGAACAAGTGTATCGTTTGGTGCTTGATGCTGTGCTCATTCATTCTTCGTCTGAGCTTGCCAACACGCGCGCTTTCCTATCGGAATCTTTATCTTATTATTATTTTTTTATTCATGCTGTTTGTTTCAATGAATCCACCATTCTTTATCGAGCGTTCCACATGGTGCATGTTCAGTGTTTCTGGTTCAGATTCTGGCTATTGTTCTTAAGATTATGGATTGGTCATGTTTCTCATCATCGTTGAGACGATAAAGCAGCAGCATCAATTCAATTGATTTTGAATCTAATTATTTCAAAAATTTCCACAACATTTGCCAAACATTTCCGTAAAATCGGATTGTGGTGGTGGTGGCGGTGGTTTTGGTTGTTAACGATTGTTTGTTTATTGTTATTATGATTCTTCATTTATTCATCATTTCATCGTGTCTTTGTAGAATCGTTTGTCTAACTGGTTGGATGTATTCTTTCCACCAACGGCAAGCCACCACCATCACTTAAATTCAACGAACAATAATAACAACAACAACAACGACAACAATATTTAAAAGCCAGACAGACACTACATATTATTGTGAACTACTATTTTTATTTATCGTTTTTTTCTTTTACGAATCAAATTCTCCATGCTGATGCTGCTCTGAACAGTTCTGTTCTGCACATCCAGCACAAGTGCCGAGAGATTCTGTTTCTTCATTCAGAAACATCTTTCTTTACGCGCGCACACACAAGCGACGCAGCCAACCAACACTTCGCGCAAACAGCAACCATTTATTCCGGATTTATCTTCACCATTCTTGTGGTGTGAGTGTGTGTGTGCGCGAAAGCTTTATTGTTGCTTATATTCTTCCCTGAGGAAGTTCATTCAACAATTTTTTAACTTAGTTTTTGTTACAAAACAACAACCCAGTTTTTTCCGATCGTTTTCTTTTTTACCGGAAATAATCAAGCATGTGACATTTGTTTCATTTTGTTTCTTGATTGGTGCTTTTTTTGTGGTTGTTGTTCAAAATGCATCTTGTTCCGAACAATTTGGTTGCTGTCGGTGTGATACACAATCTAAAATCTTCAAATCCAACCTGATAGAATTCATAAAATATTTACAAATTTTGTAAGTATTATGGTCAAGATGTTTCATGGATGCCGTTTCGATGACAAATGAGCTTTGTTTGTTTCTTCCCCGAATCTCGATTATGATTCGACAATCCGATGATTTATGGTGATTGTTTTTTTCGGATTTTTAGCCCGGATCAGAATCCATAATCCATCGAAAATATTGATTATCGATTCGATTCTTGTTTTCTAATAGAAATTCCATGAATTATTAATCTTTTTGGAGATTTTAACTAAAATCGATTGATTTTAAAAGCATAGGCTGATGTTTTGAAACCTTGAATTCATTGAATTCAATAAATAAATGTCAAACGTTCTGGGCTGTTGACCAGGCATTTTGTTTGGATATCGTTTTGTTGGATCTGACCCCGGCAACTGTATCTGCATTTGAGAGAAAGCTTGTTCCAGATCAGATTCAGTAAAAGTTTGTTTGTTCGTTGAATGTTACATGAATTTTATTTTAAAAATCTTTTATTTTCCGTTAAAAAATCACACAACCAAACACCGAACATCAAGACAATCGGAACTAGGATCCAAAAGTGTGAAAAATTTGAGCAAACAAAGCTCTCCTCTCCTTTCCTCTTTCCTCTTTCCTCTTTCTCTTTCTTCCTCTTTGGCTCAAAATCCAAAATCTTTTTCTTTTTTGATAACTTTTTTCCCGAAACCGGTACACGTTTGGGTTCATGGCTCGAGACCAGAAAAGAGAAAAACTATTAGCTTTGCTGCTTTTGGTGCCATTTTTCTTCCGTTTGCCAACCTCTCCCCCTATCCCCCTCTCTCTTCTATTCTGATCAAGTTGGAAAACTTGTCAAAATGTTTGTCAAACTGTGGTGCTTGTGCACCATAAAACCCACTCGATAAAGTGGTTTTGATTTTTCTTTTTTTAGCCCGAAATAAGATTGAAATGATTTTTTTTTTGGGAAAAAATCACCATTTTTTCACAAATTCTAAAATCGATCATTAAATTTGGCAATCAGTGATTAATCCTTATTTTTTTTGGATTGTGAGGGCGTTGTCCAATTTTTGCTTGATTTTTTTCGCTTGTCTGGACGAAGGGAGAGAAAGGAGGAGCATGATATTTAATTTTCAGCACACTAAGCGAAATGCAATGCAAGTGCTTGTCCTCTCCTCCAGCAGGTCTTTGCTTTTGTTTATTGGCTCTGTTGTTTTTTTTTGGTGGCGTGGTGAAATGTAAAACGTTAATTTTTCGTCCAATTAAAAGCCACACTTTGAACAGAAAGAGAGAACAAAATGCACACCCATTTTTCGCCAAACAACCAATCATCTTGCTTGCTCTCTTAGCTTTGGCTGGTGTTTTCCACTATGCAAATGAACCTCGTTAATGATCAACAACTATACTCACAGGCATACACAACATATATTTCTTTTCTTCGATTTTTTCTTCCCAGCCTTCTTTTAAAACAAAAGCAAGAAGATGACAATGAATACTGGGCGCGAACCTATATTGAAAAGCATTAAAGACTCGAAAAGGAAGAGGATCCGTTCTCTTTTATTATATTGCTCCTCTTTCTCTCACTCACTCACTCACTTACTCTCTATCGAGCGTGCACAGCACTTTTACAACAGTGCATACTCTTTACTTTTCTGGTTTGATTGAGCTTGCGCCTGATCCATTCGCCCACTCACACATATAGACACACACTTTTTAGCTTTCACTTTCGCTATACTTAAAGATGATATATTTGCGAGGTGGGCAGAACATAAAGAGAAAAAAAAATGCAAAAGGGAGATTGGGACCGGAGGATTGTGTTGGCTCTCTTATTTTTTTTTTCATCCTTTCACTCTTTACAGCCTTGGGTCGCCCTTGTGACCATTTCTCTATAGCTCATTAATCGTTATATTCTTCGTAATGAATTTGGCACCTATCGTTAAACGATGCTGCTAAAGATGCACACAAGCACACACAACGCGCGCAGACACAAATATAACTACCAAGAAGATCGAACACAACACGCATCTTTAGGGCGAGAATGCCCAGACACCAGCTTGTGCTTGCGTCTGGTAGCATTGTGCGCGTCTCTCTGCGTGCATGATCCGGCAAGTAGGCTGATATTTTTTACTACCAAGAAGGTTGAACAAGTACCTCCTTCCATCTTCGTCTTCGTCTTCGTCTTCGTCTTCGTCTTCTCCTTCTTGTGCTTGTTCTTGTTCTTGGTTGCTGTCCCTCTTCTTGTTTCAGCACTCTGCTTTAGCATTGCTTTATTCGTTTTCGGCTTCGAAATGATACCATCGCCAAAGCATCGTGGATAGCTGTCGGATTCAGATCAATTAGTGATAAGTGCTTTTTCGATGTGTGATCCAAAAAACCAAAGATGTCTTCTTATCTTGTTGGATACATTTAATTACCAAATCAGAGAATTTGAAACTTGAAATTATTATGTAATAATAATGTGTTAAACTTATTTTTTTTTTTGGTATTTCTAAAACGTTTGCTTCCTTCGTTTGGTCTTTGTTCCGGTTCCCAAAAACAGATGGAAACTGCTGGAAATCTTTCTTCGGAAGATTACATGCAGGAATTAGCCAATATTGATTTGAATACTTATGAAGAGCATTCATTGAATCACAAAGCTATTCATCAACAACCGAAAACCATGGATCATCTTGGAAACGTGTTGGCCTGTGTTAATAATCAACCATCAATGTCTCAAACATCTCCGATGTGCAATAATATGGTTAATGGAAACATGATCAATCAGATCAATCACAATTTGAATCCTGATCCAAGGAAACATCAATTGACAACGTTGAATTCTAGTGATCATCATTCTTCGGGCAGCATTCGACAATCACCAATCGAACACGGTGTGATCATGCAGCCAACTTCGGCATTCACTTCCGTACCGAGCAGCAATATGACCACTCCGATCCTAGCTCCAGCAATGATCGATCCTGGCAACAGAATGAGCTTTGTGGATGAGCATGCTGGCCATCAACCGATGCCGTGGTTACCATTTCGTAGCAATAATGGTTTGCTTGGGGCTACCGATGGACCTTTGGATCTTCGTGGTCAAAGTGGACCAGAAATCGATGCCAGTTGGATGTCGTCATCGATGAAACGTGATTATCTGGAAATGTCCACCGCTCACGGCAGCTACATGAATCCAATGACCAATGGCATGCACAATCGATTGATGCATGGCAATAATCTGTTCATGAATGGTGGTGGTATGAGTTCGATTGATTCCAACAATCCAATGCACGGTGATACAGCGCCCAGCAGTCAATTGAACCATCCAACACATCCGGCTCAATTGACCGCACATCATGGAGCGCATCACCATGATCTACATCTATTGCAGAATAGCAACGGAAATGGTTCAACATCATTGCAACAACAAGGCTTGAATCATAACCATGCAACAGCCATCATGCACACAGCATCGAGCACAATGCATCCACATTTGAGCAATGAAAATGTTAATGCCACCACCTATCCATATTCGATGAGCCAGCATCATTCACAACATCCGCATCACCACTTGATGCACAGCGGTGGTTCATCCTCAACAAGCGCTAACAACACCACTAATAACAACGGTGGCAGTAACAATAGTCAATTTGGTGTGGTAGCCACCTCCCTGACAACCACAAATGGGCAGGCCAATCATGGCAAGACTAATGATAATAATAATAATAGCAATAGTAACAACAATAATCATAATCATCACTCCCACCACCATCAAAGCATGAGCAGTAATAGTAGTAATAGTAGCAATAGTAGCCAAAGTAGCCAAAGTAGTCGTAGCTCTAACCAAAGTAGTAAATCTTCAAATTTAGATTTTGGCAACAGCAATAATAGTGGCCATCATCATTCTGGCCACACCAAAACGGCCAATTGTGATATTGATGATACTCAACTAATACATTTGTCGGTACGGGAGCTTAATAAAAAACTGAACGGTCTCACTAAAGAAGCAATTATCAAGGTTAAAGCAAAACGCAGGACATTGAAAAATCGTGGATATGCTCAAAATTGCCGTACCAAACGAATGGAGCAACGAAGAAATTTGGAGGATAAACTTAAAGACTTGATAGCCGAAAAACAAAGCTTACAGATTAAATTGAATTCATGTCAAATGAAAATAGTTACATTGAATGAGGAGAATAAGAATCTTTGTCAAAAAGTGAAATATTGTAACCAATATCATGGCCATCTAAATGAATCGTTAGCTCATCATTTGAGCGCCCACCACCATCATTATTCATCTGCACATGATTCGTCTAATCACCATCATCAATCGGTTGGCCAGCAAGTGGTAAGTACCACTTCTGGTACGCCAAACTCCAACGAAGCACAACATGATTGTTCTAGTTCTTCAAGCGGTAGTACCACGCCAAATTCTTCGATGATCTATGATTACAATGCTTGAACATCACCCACACCCACACCCACATTTACACACCTATGATACTCCGTGAAAGGTTGCTGTTGTTATCTTAAATGTTGCTGATGTTTTGTTTCTTTTTCAACTTCGAAACCAACGGATCCGAAAAGTGTAAATAGGATTGAAAAAACATTCATTAGAAGACATACCTATAACTCCACCCACACATACATTGAATGATATGCAGCACACATCTTCCTTATTACATTATATCCATCAAAGTTTCCGCCTCTAAAAAACGATTGGCAAGTTTGATCTCTCTGAGCAGTCTCTTTATCATTATCACTCCCTCTCTCCCCATTTTCTTCTTTCATTCTATTATTTTAATTGATCTGTCGTCTGTCGTAATGTGTTTTGAAATTTGTGTTTAAGAATCGCTGATGAAGAAATTGTGGTCTGGTTTCATTTCCATTTTGTTTCGATTCGTTTAAAACGACCAATTTTATTTTTGATTTTTTTGATTGATTTTTTTTCGATTAATTATTGATTGATTATTTATGAAATTTTATTTATTCTTCTTCTTTTTTTCGGTCTTTTGTCAGTTTTATTTTTAATTTATTTTGTCTAGTTTGTTGGTTTGGTGTTCAAGTTTCAATAATAAAAACACAAAGAATAAGGCGATGAAAAAAACACGATCGTTATTTGAACGGCTTTCCGGAAACATCCCCACCATGGGCACATGGACCATGGTTTGTGGTTGGTGGTGTTTAAGTGGAAGCACACCACGACCAACATTTGGATTTTAGCGTTCTTGTTTAATTAAAAGCGACAAAACTCAAAGGATGTAATCGGTTTTTTTAATTAAACAAAATGATTTTTTTTCTCATCACTATAACAATCACAGAAAAAGTTGTTGCGTGTTTGGATATTTTCATCTAGGTCCCATGTTATCAAGAATGGTGATGATGGCCCACCAAGCACAATCACTGCGACAAAAAAAAATTAACATATTTGTCAAAAAAAAATTATTATTTTTCTTTTGTTTCTGAAACATCAAACAACCAAAGAGATTCTGTGTTTGGGTTGCCCTGTCCCTCTTCTCTAGCTTTGGTGTTTCCCATTCGTATACATCAACCATCACCATCCGTTTGTGCAAAAACATGGTAGGAATCGAAATGGACTAAAAGTGAACATCCACCATCCACACACACACAAGGTTCACAATGGCATCTTGGAACCGTTGATATTAATGAGACACAACACAGAGAGCGGAGAGAGAGAGAGAGGAGAAACAACCAGAAAAAAGAAAAAAACAATAGAAATGGAACAAGCAAAGCAAAGAAAGCGCAAGAAGAAAAAAGTACTAAAAACGGAGAAAAAAAAGAAAAAATTGCTTGATCATCACATATTGAAATTGGCTCGTCTCTTTCCCCTTGGTTCCGATATATTCTCTGGCCCTATCCAAGTTCTGGGTAGACGTAGGATATGTGAGAGAGTGTTCCAGTTCGGTTGAGAGAGGCAAAAGCATTCCTTCTTCTTTCCTCTAGCTCTCTCTCCCTCTCTCTGCCTCTGTCCGGGATTCTTTTTTTGTTCTGATTACGATCAATTAGATGCTTGGTGTCCATTCTGTCTTCCTCTCTTTCTTTTTGGATCTGAATTTTGGTTACAAATGGATCACACACATGCTAGCACACTCCCAAAAAGTGGGTCGATATATTGGTCATCATATTGATAATCTTCATTGACCATCTAATGGTATTCATATTGTTGTGTTGGGTAACAACAACAATCCCTTACCCGAATCCTGAGAGGATCCAAAGGATTTAGGATGATAATAATGATCCAAAATGTAGAATTTGAGTTGTGGTTTTCCGGCCATGGACCATGCACATTTGTTTTTGTGGTTCTAATTATCCTTTGTAATGAGAAGAAACAGAGACAAATGATTATCATTATCTTACAGGGCTCAAACTAATTGTGTAGAACCATCATCATGGTTTGCATTGGTGTAGTGTTCGATTTCCCGAGATTCCCGATAAATAGAATCGATATTATTTACTGGTGGAATCCAATGTAAGTGTGTTGATTATAATACATTTGGAAACATTTCGAAAACGTACGCATTTACACTGGATTTATTTCCACTAATAGAATCGAATAATTCTTGTTTGGCGCCACAAACAACACTGCCGCGAACATGAAGTTAATGACGATGAACTCTTCAGACGGCCACATACACACTGGATTCTATGCTAATGAGACAAATTCCTTATGTGAATTAGCAACCAAGATAAAAAGCAAGCAAGCTGTTCATACGTCCCAACCACGAATATAACAATGGTTATCCTGTGTTGGTGGATAGAATCCTCTTTCATCAGCTGTCAATGTATGGTTTTGTTTCTATTCACTCTATGTCGGTATTCATTTACCCTAGAGAGCTGTGAATAAGATAAGACCGAGGATAAATATGACATGAACATTTGGATGTGGGTTTCGGCTATGAACTCAATTCTTTTCGCGTTCTAAAAAATCCAGAATGAGCAGGAGAATCCTCTTGATCTCGGTGGAAACCTGAAAATAGCGGACAACGTGCATCAGTGGGCACAGAAACGATTCTTGTGTTTTTTATTCTTCAAAAATACATGTAAGTGTATGTGCTTAATTTCTTTCGTTTTTTTGCTGTTGCTTCTCTAAATATAACCTCAACGATTATGGCGACTTGGGGGTTTCACGAATCCCTCATTACAGCCATTATGATACAGGGTTGTGTGGTTGACGCGTAACCGTTCTCTCTTTCTCTCTCCTACTTGGTACCCCAATGGGTGACAATCTTAACAATCCCAAGCGGCAGAATATTAATAAAAAACCAACAACAACAGCCGAAAATGGTCTGATGAGGGTGTCTTCGGTGACGATACCCATGGCGAGACCGGATCAAAAGGGGCTCGGTGATTGCATGTGTATCCAATCATAATAATTATGTCATGTCAATTTTTATCCACCGCTAGAAAGTGAATCTCGTTCCCATTAATTTATGGCTGTAAGCAAAAAACAAAACTGGTACAGATCCGAAAAGAATCTGGCCATTATAATGATGATGACGGTCATGATGATGATCATGGTGATGACAAACCATGGGCCATCAACCAAATGTGAAAAAACCAAGAGAAAAATTAATTGCCCACAAAATCAAGGTAAATTGATTGTACTATAGCCTTAATTATGGTCTGTATTTTAAAGTGATCAAACCACGCCTGTTTTTTATTAAAAGCTTCATACCAAGCGCTTAAGTTTTCTGAGTTCAGATATTTAGAGGCGTAATAAGTAAATTATAGCCTTGAATATTTGCGTGAAATGTACGCGAAAAGTAAGAAATTTTCACTCCTCAAAATTATGAACAAATTTATGCTTTATGCTCTAAGACACACGCCCTCAAAGAGTGAGAGAGAAGACAGTGTCAAATTGATCACGTTTCAATGCAGCTGCTTTCAGTTTTTGAAAGCACTAGATTCAAATTGATACATTTGGGCAACCGTACAATAGCCCCTATTGTGTGTAATCGATACTTTGCTCTGTGTATGTAATACGGAGGAGGAGACAAAATTCGAACCAAATTTAAATGAATGTTGACAAATTGTTTGCAAATGATACAAATTCCATTCACTGATATGTATCACCATTGTCCATTATTGCCGCACTATTCTGGTCGGTAATTTGTTGATAAAACATCGGGGTACCAGGAATTTTGGCTAGCCATAAAATAAAAAACATAGTAACAAATATCATAACCAGATTAAATGGTTCGCCAGACTATCCTTGGTATTGGTCGTTTTATTTTTGGCGGTGATGTTGGCCAATGTTGATGTCAAGTCACATCACGTATTGGTTGTGTGGAGGCAAATTAAAATTGGTGTAAATTACTGAGAAAAAAATGTATCCTGCAAAAGCATCGACGAATAAAACGGAACAATCTGTGTTCCAAATTTTCAACCTAGGCCCATTGTTTTTGTCGTTTGGTTCGTGTTTATGTGCGGGGATGTTTTTTTTTGTTCGTTTAATGTTAATCCCGGTCGAAAATTAATCTCTCTCTCTCTCTCTCCCTTCTCTTGGATACAATTGATTTGAAAGAAAAAAAAGAAAGACAGGACAGAACCCTATGCTATATGGTTGTATCAATGACACGAGCATTCGTGTTTCTTATGTGGTTGTATTACTGCTCAATGTGCTTTGGGTTTTAATTCGAGGCATAATTTTTCAATGCGTAATCCAATCCAAATGGACCAAAATAGCTGTGTGCGTGTGTGTGGTGCATGAGAGATCCATGCGGACCCGGGCCAGAAAGACTATGCGTTCCAGGCCTATGTGCTGTTGGTTGTTGTTGGTGTGCTACTATTACCGGGAAACATCATTATTAATAATATCCCCAGTAGAACGACACCAAAATACAAAGCTAATATTTTGCCAGTATCATTGTGGTTGTGGTGTTTAGCAATAAAAAAAAACTAAGAGCTTCAAAAAAAGGGAACCAAGGGTCCCGCAGACAATCAATGCAATAAAACATCAGTAAATCATCGGAGAACAAAACGAGAAAAACTAAAAAATAAAACGGTACATTTTTGTTGTTGTTGTCGCTCTATATTTGTCTCTCCATCTAAAATGGTCTGTTTTTGGTGTATTCTGGATTCTGGTAATTCTGGTTCTAGTAAAACCTGATACTCAAGCCACAAGATTTTAAAAGAATTATGGTCAAATAATAAATAGCCCGGTAGTTTGACCGAAACAACAGCAGAAAAACTTTGGAAATCCGATTCTCAATGTTTTTTTTCTCGCTTTCAAACCCGAAAGGCGTGTGTCTTTGTGTGTTTGTGAACAGATTCCTCTCACATTGCCATCTTGTCTGTCTATCACCTCTCAAAGATGCGTCTCGAGCACTCGTATCTTTGTGGTTATTGTTCTTGATGCCACCAAATTTTATCATGACACCGACTTCATTATTGTGAAAAAAATATATCACACACCCACACCCTTAAACACTAGATGAACATACATTCAGACGTTTTTTTTTCAATTAATCAGAACAACCAGGCAGAATTGTTAGTGTGTGTGCGATATCTATTTTGGTTTATACCATCAAAACATTGTTCTTGATTGTTCGTTTTGGTTTCATTCTTTGATTGTTTGTTGTTTTTGCCTCGCGCGTTTTTTTTCTTGTCTTTTCTTGATTCTTGTTCTTGCTATTCTTTGTTTTGTGAATGGATTTTTCCTCGAATGGTTTTTGCCGAAAGTTCAGAATGCATTCACTTACTTAGCCGTACTTATTATCCCCCGGCTTTCGGGCTACTACCACCAAGCGTACAGTTGATCGCTTTGTTTCAATTGCCGATGATGATGAGAATGAAACAAAAATGAAGAGCGGGAGAGAACAAGAGCTTCGACGTCAAATAGACATAAATATATTTGCTTCCGACATGTTCCATTTACTGCGAATCATTTTGCTTTGAAATCCGAACACACATCAACCAGAATCCTCTCTCGCTCTCTTTGAATCTATACTTTAGCAAGATACAATTGCATTAAATCTCAACTATGCCATTAAGACATTGTTCGCAATTAATAAATCTTTTGAAAATTAAAACTGAACAAGATAACTTGGAATGCTAATTCTTGATTTTGGATTCAAAGTTTTACAGTGCGAAAACACTTGCTCCGCAACATATTTGTGGCGAGAACTTTATTTTTCTCAAAATCGGATTTCCGAATTTCAAAACCCGATCGATGATTCAATTTCGGGTTTCAAACGTGTCAATTTGAAAACGAGAAGAAAGAAAGCGAGAGAGAGAGAGAGAATCGGGATACAATCGTTGCACATACTTGCATATTTCCCAATATTTTGATTAATCTAATAATCAAACTTTGAAACGATAACACCTAGTAGAGAATAAAAGAGAACCCTTTTTTTCATCTGCTGAGGATGCTCGAACTGCAACCATAGATCCATGAACTAGAGCCGTGCTGGCGCCCCAAATGTGCGGCAGGAACTTATCCTTTATGTCAATAATGATTTCTGAATTATTACAAATGTTCCTCCACCGAGGGTTGAGGGGGGAGTGCAAAAAAATGAAAATTTAGTTTTTTTCAGACATTTCAACTCAATTGAATATTTAAATTGTGATTTGATTTTGTTCGGTTCGCTGGCTTTGGCTTTGGAATAAAGGTCGTTTGGAAGTTCTTGGTTTACCACCACAACCAATAGTTCTTTGATTATTAAATATGAAAAAATTTGCGCCTCACACAATGAACATACACATAATTTTATGAACAAACAAACTCCCACCAGAATCATTGTAGCATTTGTGATTTAAATGGTGGTTTTTGGTGTATCTTGAAAAGCACTTCTCACCAATGGCCCCAGACAAGTATGTAAATATGGGCCATGGAAGTTTCCGTTTTTGATTTAATCTTTTCATCCAACATCCAACAATATTCATCAATTGCGCGACCAACAGCGTTTTCACAATCGTTGCAAGGCCCAAGCCAGAATGTAAAACAGCAGATATAGTCGCAGTGATGGTGCTACTGTTGCCTTTGCGGTTGGGTCAAAATTAGTGTTGTCCTCTTAGAAAACCCCAATTCCTACTTCCAACAAAAGAAACAAGTACAGACACGTTTGTGTATTGTTTCATTTATTATCATTATTATTGTAAAAATATATTACTCTACAAGGGGCAATTGGAACTGCCAATGATGTGGTCCTTGTACAAGTGGTTTATGTAAATTATTCTGAGTTTGGATTTTTTTCCGTAATTCGCATTCAACCATTTTACCAAAGCCAATATGGTTGTCACACTAGCAGATGAAACTCGACAAGGGAATCATAAATTCAATGGGCCTCAACTTAAGATATTGTTTTCTATATGCAGGAAGAACAGCCGAACCCTAAGCGATTTCTAAGCTACAGAATAACCATAATTAAACAAAACTAACGTTGATCCGCCAAAAATTTCCGACAAATTTCAGGATTTGGTTGTTATCGTTTTTTTATTTAGATTGCTTGAACAACTTCTTAGACCGAACATTATAAGATGATGATTATGTTGTTGCGACGAACAACTAAAATATTATTACAAAATGATTGCATTGACTGCGTTGCACGCTGCAAAGACTTGGATTCGATGGCCCAAATTCGATTAGGATCCTTTCAATCATTGACACTAATGAAGTTGTTTTGTTGTCGGGAATATCAAAATTATGATGATAACAGTCAGTCAGTCAGTCAGTCAGTCAGTCAGTCAGTCTTCATTTTTTGGAAGTTAAGCTTATTCAATTACCACTGTTCACGATCTTATTTCTGGCTGCTGGATCACATCCAGTGGATCTCACCAACACACTTGAAACCTAGTGAAAGTGAGAGCAATATCAATGAGAAATCATTAGCTCTAATGGATCGCACCAATTGTGTCCACACAGACACATTTATACACTGATAATAATGATGTTTGGGGTTTGTCCGATTCGATACAGTCCATTTTGATTCGATTGTGTTTCGAAAACAAAGGAGAATGTCGTCGAACATAATCATAATAGAATTAAATAGACACGATCTTAACCATTCAACCTACTCATCTTAAGAATATCTTTCGGCTTTGGGAGGATTCAAATCGGATAAACCCTTCGGCCTCTAGTTTATAGTTTATGTTAAAGGTCCAAAAGGCCTAATAAAAATGTGGCTCTAAGATCGAATATCCCTTGACACCCCTGATTAATTGGCAATTGATGAACACAATAGTGTCCACTCCAATAAAACCTTTTGAATTTATTTTTGGTTTGGTTGGCCGATTCCCGAGCTGGCCAGACAGCTAACCATGTGATTGAATTAATGACCACAATTGATCCATAACACATCAGTATCCCATGGAGCTGAAACATCAATGCAAAAACCATCCCTATAACAACTTGAAGAAAAATTGCGATGAATTCTCAGAACACATGCGGATGATGTCCAGTTGAATCAAAGTGCGTTAATTGTTAATCAATAATCAAGATCATTTGTATTGATTTTTCCCCTAACCCTTTCCGTTGAAATCAATATTGTCAATGCAATTAATTACTTTTTTTCGGATTGGAACAGAGCGGTTTCGGCCAACACAAAAACATAGGCTCATTAATATTGAGATTGATAGCGCTCAGGATCCTTTCGAATCATCAACCGACATTAGCCAGACTATTTTTATGAGGGTCATATTTCGAAGATTTATGCGACCGAGGTTGGTGAGGGGATTTAAATAACACTGGTGCTGCCATTGTCGGCGAAAAAATAAACTAAATGCCGGTGCTGCCACCTAGTGTCAAAAGAGTAAAGTACTCAGCAGTGTTGCCATCTGGTGTCAAAAGGTGAGCTAGAAACATCAGAACAACTTTTCCGTCAACAGATGGCAGCACTGAGTTGGGTTTACTTTTCCGAAACGAAGCCTATAACTAAAGGGTGGCGCGGTGCTGCCATCTGGTGAGTAAAATCTGCACTGTGTGGAGACTATTTCCACCCAGGTAGGTCCACTATTTCTACCTAGTTGATTCGTGTTCCTATGTGCTACCATTTGCTGGCCGAAAAGTGAACTAGGCATAAATGCTGCCATCTGGTGGCTGAAAAGTAAATTAACCCTTTCAGCACGGCTGGGATATCCCAGCAAATGCATTGCACTGTATAAACTTCGCCCTGCAAAGTCTATGGGATTTTTACATAGGGATTTCATTGGGATATCAGTCAGTGCTGTAGAACATTTTTTTTTTGCCAGCAAAGCCTATGGGATTTTTACATAGGGATATCAGTCAGTGCTGTAGAACATTTTTTTTTGCCAGCAAAGCCTATGGGATTTTCTTATGCATTGGGATATGAGGCAAACTAGACTAACTTCATACGAAAAGAGTTCACGCGCTATCACAATTGCTGTGCTGAAAGGGTTAAGGGGAAGTTTGTATATAAACTAAACTTTTTTTGGAATTCTCTAACATTTCCATTTGTGACGCTTGGTTGTGGCTGATTTGAAAAAAATCAAACCTGAGTCGAAGCAAAGACAAGACATTTACATCACGATTTTTGAACTTACATCATGTAGAAATAATTTTTTCGAATTGAATCATCATTGAGCTTGTGGCACCAAGATTTCTGGTATAAAAGCTGCGTCCAAATTATTTATTTCGTGAGTCTAGTAAACTTTAATTTTGTTTTTTAAAATTTTTCTCAGGACCATGACCAGGACCATGACCAGGACCATGACCAGGACCATGACCACCAAGACCAGGACCAAGATCACCAAGACCATAACCAAGACCAGCAATCAAAAAGTACGTTCTAATAACTTCAGAGTAGGACCAGGACCAGGATCATGATCACATGACAAAAATGTCAAGAATTCAAATCTGATAGCCAATCAGTAAAACAATCAAAAATAAAAAGAATCTAAAGGAAATTACACATTGGATTAAAAATACTCCCCAAAAATTCACAATCCCAAAAACTAGAGCCAAGTGCTGCCATCTGCTGGTCAAAAAGTGGACTAAACGCAAGTGCTGCCATCTAGTGATCAAAAAATAAACTAGAGCCAAGTGCTGCCATCTGGTGGTCAAAAAGTGAACTAAACGCAAGTGCTGCCATCTGGTGTCGAAAAAGTGAACCTCAATGGGCCGACTATTTCTACCCAAACTGGTCAACTATTTCTACCCAAACTGGTCAACTATTTCTACCCAAACTGGTCAACTATTTCTACTCAGACGGGGCCACCTCCGTGCTGCCATCTGGTGGCCAAAAAATGAACTAGAGCCAGGTGCTGCCATCTGGTGGCCAAAAAATGAACTAGAGCCAGGTGCTGCCATCTGGTGGCCAAAAAATGAACTAG
>JAOZJS010000610.1:0-25193 GCA_025882695.1 Amerodectes protonotaria
TTGTTGTTGGAAAAAGGAAGAAGAATTACAAAAAAAAAAACAGAAAAAAAACGTTGACATAAAATGCAAGTAAATTCATTTGAAATACAATTAAATTCAAAAAAACAAAAGTGGAGTTTGGTAAATTTGTCGCACCCAACCCTCTGGGACTGGCCACCATGTCCATTTGTCCGAGGCCAGAATTAAGCAGCAGCAGCAGTAAAATTCGAATAAATTATGAGATTATCATCATTATTATGATTTATTGAAATTATCCGGCACCACGATCGATTTGGCAAACAACGAAGCAATGGCTTGATTTTTATCACCGTTGCACGTATCCAATTCTACAATCACCAGTTCTCGTTTGAAACCCATTGAAACCAATTCTTGTATATCGGCTTCTGAATGTCTTGAGCTCATACTGGCACTGCTATTACTTCCGGACCCTGAAAAACACACCAAATGAATTGATTACACATTAATTTACTGCACAAGGCGCAATCAAATAATCCAAAACCTACTGGATTGATTACCAGTAGAAGAGCCAGATGAAGTGCTGGCAGTGCTCAATGAATTTTGTATGGCCTTCTGAATGGAATCATCATTCAGATCTTCGTTTGGATGGATTTTAGCAAATTTCGGTATTTCACTTTCGCTCAGGAAAGGTGTCTCTGTTCCAGTGGTACCGATTCTTAAGACATTTGATTTGAGATCAATAGAACATTGGTAACGACGTAACATGTCCAATCCAAGCAACATATCCATTGGTTGATGTTCCAATATGGTAAATGAACATGGAAGAAAAATACCATTTATTTCCAATTGCACAAGATGTATTTTGCCCAGGATTTTTTGCGTACCAACACCACGGGCTATACCGGACCAACGATCATCGATCAAACGTAAAATATTACAACGTTCAGCGCAAGCTTTGCTCATTATGGTGGATTGAGCACCAGAATCCACAAACGCTTTGATTGGATATTTGTTCACTTTACAATTGATATAAAGCATTGTCACTTCGGCGAATGATTCGGGAAGATATTCCATAGCTGTTTCCATGTTAGAATTTATCTGCTGACGACGTATCTCATCGGCGATCATTTTCTGCGCTTCAGAATCGAATGGATCCGCCAACAGCAACCTTATACGTCGTTGTTCTTCTTGAGCACGTGCATTCTGTTGTTCTTTAAGGATTTTGGCAAATTCCTCAATACCTTGATCGAATGCCTCGGCCAAACGAGGATTATTGACACGTAATGTTGCCACTTGTTCAGGATTGGTACGCAATGTGGCAAAAATGTCTTCCGCTTCGCGACGATCAGGAGTATTGCGACGATTCGGAACCTGGATTGCCGAAAAATCCAAACCTTGAGGTAATGTTTGATCATTTCTATCCGGATTAACCACTGGAACATGGTCCATCAACGATGCTGATGGTGTATTTTTGATCAATAACATATCACCATCTTGAATACCGAAACCTGACAATGTTTTATTGGTTTCAGCCAAAAGGTGTCCATTGAAAAATATCGACATTTGCCGGGCATCAATATTGGTTTCTAATGCACACAGGGCACGGAAATTTTCCAATTCCATATCGGCCGAAACATCCAAAGAGATGACCAAATCGTCCAATGTTGTTATGGTTAGTTTCATTGTTGTAAGTAAAAACACTGGAATCGAACAAAATTTGTCGGTCAATTTTGGTTTAGTGATGAATGTTGCACAAAAATTACCTCAGGATTTTAAAAACTGACCAAGAAATGAATCGTTATAAGAGGAAAAATTGAGCTCAAAACAAATGCACACAGGTAAAACAACAAGGATCGGTATGACACTAAACATATCCAACATCAATTGCAAGCATTCTTGTCTTATGACACAACTATACGATGATTTTACAACATCAGTCGAGCATCAAATATTGGCGGTGGTGGTGGTAAATTCTTCACAACGATTATCATTAATGTGATAGCTTCTTTGTTGTGCTGAAATTCTTATTACTTGGCTTAGAATTTTTGGTCAGGTTTGATGAACGCGAAATCAAAGTGAAATGTTTTCAAACAAACACACACACAAAACGAATGTAAAATAAAATTTTTTTGTTTCAATGAAACAAACCAGCACAAAAACGCGTGTGTGTTATATCACACACACACACAAACACGCACAGGCACACCGAAAACACTTACACAACAACCTCTACCAACGCAATTGTTGTCGATGATGATATTGCCAGGGATTGGTGGTGACGGATTAGAGTTGGTTGAACTTGAATACTAGCAATTATGATGATAAAAATATAACCATGAAAACCAAGAAGACTAAGAACTAAGAGGGATTATGGTGGTAGCGAATAGAAAAACTTACCATTAGTGTTCATACTTATTTCTTTTCTTTTTTGTCAAAAAAGATTGGCTGCCGCTAAAGTTATCGTGTTGATCATCATCATCGATGCCAACTCAGCGCCACCACAACGATGTAGAGGTTTTTTGTTGTTGTTGTTGTTTGTTCTGGTGTTAATAAACTTTTCAGGTATAAACTGGTGCCAGCAAGCCAGCGGTATGCACGCCATGCAGATGGATGAGATGAGCGCGCATGCCCACCCGGCCGAATACCATCAAGGTATGATTTATGGAGTGGTGTATGTGTGTGTGTTGCAGAAAACCAAAGCCAAAATAATAATAATAATAATAATGTCCATTCGTGTGAAATTTTTATGCCGCCATTGTTCATGACTTGATGAGGCCGATGATCACCGAGGAATCCCCGATGAGTGGAACGGTGGCCAAAAAGGGCATGGTAATATTAGGAAACTAATATTAACCGAATATCGAGCAAAATCCGATTGCAGTTGCCAAGATAGCCATCATGTTGGCGATAAAATAAAATGGTGGAATCTTTTCATTCGGTCACGCATTATATGAATAGTCAAATTAGATGGATTTTTTTTGCCACTCAATTTGGGTAGAATAACACACACAATAATAATAATTATTATTATTATATCGTTTCGTGTGTTGTTTTTGTTTTCGGTTATATTTTGATACAACTTCATTGAATCCATTTTTGGTGATTAGTTTTCAGCTAATGACAATTTTTCTGCGGTAGATGTAATTGTCCGATTGATCATCAAAATTTAAAATCCTAATGTGTTCACGATTGTACGGCAGAATCGCATTACAACAAAACGTTGGTCCAACAACAACAACAACATCAACAAAAAGGTCTTTTTCATCAAATTGTTTTGTCATTATCATCAAATAAGATGTGAAGTTTTGTTTTTCCATCACAAATTCTCTCCTGAAATTCTGCTGAGAAACTGGTCAAAAATAATTCCTTCTTTGATTTGAATGTAAATTTTTTAATTTTGTAATTTGTTTTCGGTTTCGGATTTTTCACTTACCGGTTCTTCAGTTCCATCCATTTCATCATCCCATCTCTTTAGATCATTAGTGAGATTGTGTGCGTATGTGTTTAAATTTAATTTTGTAATGTTTGTATCTTATTATGTCTACACAAGTAGAATCGTTGAATGAAAATGGTATCATTTCAAAAGCAAAACATTTTTTCAAAAAAAAATCAAATGTAATTAATGATTGATTTTTTTCCGTGGCCTGTAGACCATCAATCCTCATATTCTTCGGAGTCGACCAACAATCCACAACCCAATAATAGTAATATGAATGGAGCAAACAATAATGGATCTTCCACAACCAACAACAACAACAACAATGAATCAACCAAAAATGAAACAAATGACTCAGCCACTGGTTCCAGCTCTACCGAAAATAACATGATCAATCCAGATGATATTTGCCGAGATTTTCTAAGAAATGTATGCAGGCGCGGAAAAAATTGCCGCTACAAACATCCGGATGGAAGCGATCCAGAATTGTTGAAAAACAAAGAACAATTTGTTTTCTGCCATGATTATCAGAATAGAGAATGTCGAAGAGAGAATTGTAGATTTATACATTGTTCCAAACAAGAAGAAGAGGTTTTCAGATCGACCGGAAGATTGCCACCACATCTACAAGCTCAAATACAAAACGATGATCGACTAAGTGCACCGGTATGTAAGGATTTTATGCATGGTACTTGTAGACGTGGCGCAAGATGCAAATATCGTCATCCAGAATTTCAATCGACGGTCACTCGTAATGGACCGCCACCATCGCTTTCACCATACGATGGACGAAATGGTGGCCGTGTTGGCAGTAATGTTGGCAATTATCCAATGTCCAATAGTTCTCACAATCCAATGGATTATCAGTCACCATCGTATGGTAATCGTGGATCACAAATGATGCCTTCATCAAATTATGGTGGCTATAATGATAACTATTCGGAAACTCCGTCCAACAAACGAAAACGTTATGATCCAGGGAACATGTATTGTGAAAATAATGGTCCATATCCTGGAGCTTACAATGAGCCACCGCCACCACCTCCGCAAGCACCAAATATGCGTGCAGGTGGTGCTGGCGGTGGAGGATACGGAATCTCTTCACCATCACAATCATACTATGCTGCAGCACGTAATCAACCAATGGAAGCACGACCATTTTTAGAGGAAGAGAATGCAGCATTGAGACGTAGGATAGATGATCTTAAAAAACAACTATCCGAATACATGTCCACCAATGAATATTTATTGGAACAATTGAACCAATATCGTGCCTCCAATTCGGCAGCAGCAGTGGCCACATCATTACAACAGCAACAGCCACCGCCCGGATCGGTATCGTCCACTGGCGCCGTACAAATGTCCGCACCGATCACATTGCAAACCACACAGGTTACACCGCAGGCTACAGCGGTGGCTATAGGTCCATTACCGCCAGTATCCATTGTATCATCAATAGCGTCGATTTCATTGCCAACAGTCAGTGCACCAGTAACATTGGTTAATAGTTCAGCAGCAGCATCATTAGCATCATTCACACCGTCCATGCATTCAACGAATCCATGGCCAATGGGAGTTGACCAATGAAATGATAAGATGAGATGAGATGAGATGAATTCTCAGGCGGATGAACATCTTTATCTTGTTCCTTCAAAAAAAGATGATATGGATGATAATAATAGATTTGTTTTAGAGAAAAACAATACAACAACAACAACAAACAACAACCGCAACCAACATGTAAAGCAGAATTTTCTGTTTTCTTTTTTTTTGAAAAATCCCGATAATATATTATACCACACAAAATATGATTATTATATAATACAACAAAATATACAACTTCTATTTTTTTTCGTGTTTCGAATTTCAATTTTTCCCGGCAAAAAACAAAACTTGACTTGCATTCTGTTTGTACGGGTGTCAGGTGTATCAATGAAATAATGATACGACACGCCTGTTGTCGAAAACAAACAGCGAGCAAATCGGCAAAAAAAATTATCAATTATAATTTCAGTCATATTACTATGGAACACACACACACCCCACACACACCTTTAAGCATGAACACGCCCATTGTAAAATAATTGTGGTTTTATAATTCATTCACTTATCATACTCTAGGAATCATTCATTTAATTTCATTCATTCATTCAATTCAAAATCATCGCAGCATCATCTTCATATCATGCAACAAATGTTTTCTTCTTTTTTTTTGATATTCTTTTTCAATGGATGAATTGATTTTTGATCACAATAATTGTAGGCGGCCTAACCGGTAGTCGATAAGATAAGCACACAGACACACCGCCATTAGAATATATCACACACACCTCAAGATTCAGGGATACGTGTAGGGTGTGTGGGCATACAACGTCACACCTCTTTCTTTTTATAATTTTGCTTGAAAACCCGTCATCATCATCATCATCATTATTCTTGAATCGATCAATCAATATTTTTCTTTTAATATAATTCTTCCCCACCCACCCACCATACCTATTTCCTATTCGGAACACACACAAACACAAATTTGTCAAACATTGTTATTCCATTTTGAATATCCAGACACACACATTGATTACTTATTGATAATTACTATCGAGACGAAATATTAAAATAAATTTCAACGTTCGGAATACAACCAAATTCAAAATTGATCCAAACGATCGAAACATCGTGTTTTTTCCCAATGTCAAGGATCAATCTTGTTCAGGGAAACATTCGGAAAATGCCTTCCAAAAGAAGTAGCAGAAAAAGTGGAGAAAAAAATGTTACCCAACCGGTGTTACCACGACGAACCGCTGATTAATCTCCAACCAAATCAAGTGATTTGATCAATAAATAAATATAAATAAATAAATAAAATGAAATGTACGCCCCTGGGTAAATGTGTGTGTGTGGATGTGTAGGATATTTTTTTTGATGATATTAAGGAACAAGTTGAGTTATTTTTTTTCTGTTCAAATGTTTGAGCAGTGATATGGATGTAAATGAATGAAAATAAAAAATCCTTGGAGCAACAAGCAACAAGAAACACGTTTTAGGATTCGAGCCATGGATGATGATGGTTCAGCGAAGAGAGGAGAAAACCCCATCATTTAGCGATGAGAGAAATCTGAAACAAAAATCTGAATGCAAGCATTCCATTTTTCGAATTAAATAAAATCGATTCGAATTTCGATTTACGTGAAGTAATCATCATCATCATCGTCGCCACCACAGAATAGAACACCTTGAACAACATTATGAACAACAACAAAATCATCGAATGTGTGCCGAATTTTTCCGAGGGAAAAGATCGTCAGGTAAAATTTGCGATGAATAGAATGAAAAAAGCGCAAATTTTTAAATATTTGAATTTTGAATTTCCCGCCAATCGAAAAATCAAAACGTTAGATAATCGATGCTATAGCTGAAGCGATACGTTCGGTGACCGGAGTAACCTTGTTGGATGTGGACGCCGGCCAGAGTACCAATCGTACGGTTTATACGTTAGTTGGTGATCCACAACAAGTGGTTGAGGGGGCATTGGCTGCCGCCAAAGTTGCCTATCGATTGATCGATATGCGGAAACATCATGGTGAACATAAACGTTTGGGCGCCATGGATGTTTGCCCATTCATACCGGTGGGAGGCGGGGCCACCATGGATGATTGTGTCGAGTGTGCACATCGATGTGCGCAACGATTAGCCTCCGAATTGAATGTGCCTGTTTATCTGTATGGGTTTGCCGCGCAAAAAGATTACAGGTAGGTGTGGTGAGTTTGCGCAATGCGAATTTTGTGTTTGAACATTTCGAATGTTGTGTTTAGGCGCGAAGTCCCTCAGATTCGTTCCGGCGAATATGAGGGGTTGGAAAAAAAACTCAAAGATCCAGATTGGAAACCGGATTATGGTCCAGCAGAGTTTGTGCCCAGTTGGGGTGCATCGATTGTGGGCGCCAGAAAATTTTTGCTCGCTTACAATGTAAATTTGGTGGCCACCAAAGAGCAAGCCCATCGGATTGCGTTGATCATTCGTTCCAATCGTCAGGATGGTAAAGAGCCAAGATTGAAAGGGGTACAGGCGATGGGCTGGTATCTGCAAGAACAAAACATCGCTCAAGTAACCGTGAACATTTTGGATCATGAACAAACCGGATTGCATATGGTGTATGAAGAGGTACAAAAAGAAGGTTCTAAATTGAAACTTCCCGTTACCGGATCAGAATTGATCGGAATGGTACCATTGCGAGCATTGTTGGATGTGGCACAATTCTACATTGAAAAAGAATCATTGTTCGTCTTGGAAGAGGATCAAAAAATTCATTTGGCCATCAATCGTTTAGGATTGAATTCCATTAATCAATTTGATCCGAAAAAACGAATCATCGAATACATGATCCACAAGGAGGATCCGAACAAATTGGTCAATCAAACATTGGCCAAGTTTGTCAAAATGGTGGCCGATCGTACCAGTGCACCGGGTGGTGGTTCTGTTGGAGCCGCCGTAGCATCACTGGGCGTTGCATTATCATCCATGGTGGCCAAACTATCCTATGGTAAGAAAATATTCGAACAAACCGACCAACAAATGCGTCGGTTGATACCACCACTGCATGAATCGGTGGACAAATTTCTGTGGCTGATCGACGAGGATACCAAATCATTCAATCAATACTTCGAAGCAAGAGCTTTGCCACAACGAACTCCCGAAGAGATGCACCAAAGACAGGTTGCCATCGAACAAGGTTTGCGGGAAGCCATTGAAGTACCGATGACCACTGCACGTTCGGTGAGCAAATTGTGGCCCGTGATTGAAGAATTGGTGGAAGTGTTTCATTTGCCCACCAGCAGCGATATCCAAGTTAGTGTGCATTGTTTGCGAACGGCCGTATATGCATCGGCGTATAATATTTTCATCAATCTTAAAATGGACGAAGCCAAATCATTACGTGAAGAGGTTAGTATAGTGGTGTGCGTGATTGATTTTGTTTCACAATAGCTCTAATAATCGCGATGCTTGTACCGGCAATCCGATATAGATGGGCACCGAGATTCGTGGACACATTCGGATGGCCGAAGCGATGACGGAAAAAATCCTGAAACGTGTTGAACAAAGAAATCCAACAATGGATGTTTGAGAAGTTCACAGGGGGTTCGGTTCAGTGTTGTCCCAAAACGGACCCCTGTTTTGTTTTTTTATATTATTTTCAAAATGTTCAATCTCCAAATATAATCCATCATCATCAGTTATATCATACTTTGGGTACTAAAAATACAAACATTTTTTGTTTTCCAAAAAAGAATTTGATTTGATAGGTAGTTGTTAGGTGGGTGGGTTGTTAAAGGTTGGTTGTTATCGAAGGTGGTTACGGGAGGTGAACAGGGGGCAGGGTTGATTGGTGGGTACGGTATTCTCACTTACACACTTACACACACAAACGTAAAAGCTCTACGGCTCCGTTCATTCGGAATCGCAGTCGTAGGATATCTCGTAGGGTAACATTGACGACAAAGGAACGACAGGGAAAAAAATTAGAATACTAAACAATGGCGGCGGCGGCGGCATCGAAATTTCGTTTCGTTTCGGCTTTTTTCGGAATAGCACGGAAAAATTCAAAAAAAATAGAAGAAGAAGATAGCAGAGAAAGTTCCAATGATAATACGCGATAATGTTTTAGCCATTGGTTGAAGATGATGTACCATTACCGGCAGCACCAGCACCAGCACCACCACCACAGCTAGAAGTAGAAGATGGCGAAGAATTATGTGAGAATCGTCCAAACAATGAATCAACAGCAGCAGCAGCAGTAGCACCGACAGCAGTGTTCGATGAAGGTGTTAAGAAATTGGCTACAGGAGATAATCCACCAGCACTTTCTCCAGCAACAGAATTAATGGTGGGAGTGGATAATTCATTGCCACCATTCGAATTTGGCGGTGTTGAACCCAATGGTGACCAGGGATTTGAACCGAACAATCCGAATGATCCGGTTGATCGATTATTGTTGACCACCGATATCGATGATGATGATGCAGTGGCCGCGGTGGATGAATTCAAATCGGTCATTTTGCCCGTGTTCGCGCTGCTAGCAGCGAAACTTGATGAATAATTGAACGAATCGAATGATGGCCACACTGAACCGCTTCTTGTTGCATTACCAGTTGCATCTGTTGAATCATTACCATTGATAGAATTTCCAAGATTTCTTTGACGTTCATTCAATGCCATCGACGACGATGATGATGATGTCATGGGCCAATTGTTGCTGGAACCCCCAACAACCATCGAATGATCATTGGACAATGGATTCGATGTTGGCCACAAAGTTGTCGATGGTGATTGTGACCACAATGAACTTGCACTACCAACAACATTATCATTGCCAACCATATTGAACATTCCAACAGATTGATTGGCGCACGAAGACGTAGACGGTGATGATATAGTTGGTTTGGAAATCATCGAAGCATCTTGATGTCTTGCATGGTTGTTACAATTGGACGATGACAAAAATGAAGCCAACGGAAATTCATTGATCGGATTCGGATCCCATGGTTCAGATGATTGTAGTAAAGATGCAAGCATATTGGTATTGTTTCCCACCGAATTATTATTGGATAGGCCCAGACCATTGTTGTCGATGTTGTTTGATGTTGGATTATGAAAAGCGGATGGTGCCGATTTTTCCAGCAATGAATCCAACAATGCTTTACTATTAAGTTCAGTTGGATTGTTGAACGTGGGCAAATCCAACGATAATGATTTGCTGTTATTCATTTGGGCGAAATTCTCATCAAAGTGATGATCAAACGATGTTCGATTTTTCATTGATCCATGTCGATGTTGTTGTTGTTGTTGTGCATCAGTTTGTGCAACAAGTTTACTTCTTTGCTCGTGTATCGATGATGTTGGCTGTTGGATTTGTTGCTGTGAAGTCAATGGTCGTTCAACTACCGGCGAAAATGTACCACCAGAACCAATCATCGACGATGCAGTGGTCGTCGATAATGATGTTACATTGGATACAGGTGAAACATTCAAAGCCGATGAAAGACTAGAGTTATTGTTAAACATTAAGCTATTGGATTGATGGCTATTGGTGGTCGATGCAGCCCCGAACGACGATGTCAATGGTGGAGAAATTGGTTTCGGTTGTTGCGACAAATCATTATTCATGCTAAACATTTTGGGGGATTTCAAAAATCTTGAACTATTATTATTATCATTCAAACTGTTCCGATATTCTTGATAGTTGACCGTGGTCGATGGCGAATAACGATACTTTTTCATTTGGCCGACAGATTCATAATTACCAAAATTCATATTGTTACCACTTGTTGGATTACAAAAATGTTTGGATGAATCATTCTTATTGTTGTTGGTCGACGAGGATGAATTACGATCCAACAATATATCATTACTCCATTCACCAATCTCCCATTTATCATCCACAGTGCTGTTGAATTTGGCCGAATTCACATTTCTTTCATGTCTTCTATTCTGATGATGATTGTTGGTCGATCCACCACCAATCGTATTCGACAAACAACCACGTTTAAAACCAATCACCGATTGTGTTTTATTACCAATATCATCGAAAGCCTCTTCTGTTTGTTTGACCAATTCACTCATTGCCAGATCTGTATCGAAACGAGTGATCGGTAAATCCCAAATATCCTTAGGAATGCTATGGCCATTATCGCTGTTACCAACATTATTATTATTACTATTATGGATGTTATTCGTTTCAAAGTATTCAAAATATTCCATCGTTGGTGATGGCTTGCGATTATTTTGCATGAAATTCATTCGACCACCACCATTAGCTTGAAACGTGTCCATTTTATTGTTGTTGGCCATTCTCTGATCTTGATTGCTAAAGCTATTGTTTCGGTTGGATGTCGGACAGGATGATTCCAAACACGATGATGATATATTCGAATCAGAAACATAGAAACCACCATCAACAATACCACAGTTTTTCATCAAATTCAAATCATCATGGTTGTTCAAACTTAATGGTAACGTGGCTGAACGAGTTTTCGGTACAAAATCATCTTCACTTTTTCCATTGTTACCCGATGAATGATCAAAAGCCATATCATACTTGTTCATTGTGGCCAGTGATTCTGAAGAGGATTTCAACGATTCCAACACTGCCACCGAATCATTCAGATTGAATTTCGAACCCTTTTCCTTTTTGCTGTTACCATTACCATTACTACTTATTATAGTAGGGTCATTTTTGGTTTGTTTCACTGATTTAGTTTGATTTTGAACCGCAGACTTGTTTTTCACCGGTGGAATTTTGTTGCTCAATGATGATCCGACCAAACCACCACTACCGTCCACATTCTTCATAATTGTTGATGATTGTTCTGTGGGGAAATTCGAACCACCGACCACGATTGGTGGTGATTTTGTTTTTCTAGCCGATTGCGGTGGTCGCATAGAACTTGGCGAATTGTTTCCAGAATTGTTATTTGATACTGATGCTGCCGCCGCCGTTGTTTCGTTCAACGAATCGTTTGAAGATTTTTTGGTATTTTCATTGGCATTTTTAGTGGTCGCAGTTTTTGATACGAGATCCGGACTACGATTACTGTGCTCACTGGATGATGATGAATCTTGTCGAATGAACTCGGAAGACTGCACCAATTGATTCCAACTATACGGTGGTGAATAATATTCATTATTACCGCCGTCCATCGGATAATTCACAAGACCATTCGATTTGGATCCACTATTAATATTAGGATGATTATGATTGGACTTGAACGAGATATCCGACGAAGATGCCGTTTTCATGTGCTTCTTTTGATTCACTTGTTGCTGTTGCTGTTGTTGATTGTTTCCCACACTATTCTGTTTATTATTAGCTCCACGACGATTCCTCAACTTGGTCGACACATTATTCACAGAATAATTGTGTTTCCCATTAACCATGGTTCCGTTGGTCAGTGATGATGTTGCTGTTCCATTCAATAACTTTTTCCCACTCCCATACGTCGATGTTTCTTGATGAATACATTTACAGCCATTGCCAACATGTCCATTGCTGTCCATATTACAAACTCCACTACCTCCCCCGCCACCCGTTCCTCCGCCATCATCTTCCTCATCGTGTCTCTTATGATGATTATTGTTGTTGAGAAATTCATACTTTGAATTATAATAATTCAACGTAATCCTATGTCCATCAAACACGGCCACAATCATCGACAGTATCAGCACGAAAAATGCCATCATAACCAAAATATAATATAAATGTGGCTCCCAAACTGGCCTGGGTATTGCTTCCAAACAAGTATTCAACAGATTGGGCGGTATGTTGGCGACCAGCAAAAATTTTTGCGCACTCAACGATTCATCATCAATCATGATGGTCAATTCATGAATGATCGAATGTTGAGTGAAATCCGGCGAATACAATATCTCTATATCGAATGTTTGATTCGGTTGCAACAATATTGGCTCACATCTGGTTATACGAAATCCATGGCCTTCACATGGCATTCCGTCAATCAGAAACTTTCGGATCTGCAATTCCATTCGGCCAATATTGACCGCTTTGAAACGTTCACGCATAACCAATGTGTTGAAATTGTTGCCCATCGTTGATGATTGTGGTTTACCATTTTGATTGGTTTTGGCCGGTAAACCAGCCTTTTCCATTGCCAAACTTTTACATCTTCTCTCCAGGGTACGTTCAGGAAAATCAAACACCAGACGAGAATTCGGTGAATTGGGCAATACTTTTCCAATTTTCAACAAACCACGTCCACCTTCCCCGCGTAACATGACCACATCGATTATGGTCAAATTATTACGCAATATCAATAAAGATGTATAATTTTTTTCATCCATCGGATTGAATGTCACCGCCAACCGATGTCGAACACCGGGCGGCAATAACATTATATAAGAATTGGCATTAGGTTCCACACCTAACCATTCGGTGATACGTTGAACCTGTGAATTACTGGCTATCGTGTTGTTTTGCAATGAAAACACCGAACGATTATGGCCACTTTTGATGGCCAATTGTATTGCTTGAAGATCACCTTTCGACCATTGTTGATGGAATATATTATTCGATGTTAGCTGTAATAATACCTCTGAGTTTGGGTAATCAATAACATTTATTGCTTGAACCAATACTTGACGATCGGCAGAATTCTCAATCAGAAGCTCTTTGGTCATTTTTTGCCCCACACGTATGGATGGAAAACGTATGATCAATTTATTCGCCAATCTTGGCCAATGTTGTTGAGCCTGTATCGGTGTTACAAACGATCCAAAACCATCAATCAATAATTTCACGTTCACCATTGGATTACGATCTGCTTCACTCATCATCAACCATTGATTGCGCAACAATTTATACAGCTCTTTATCAATATAGGCCGTATCGGAATAAAGACCGGAACCAAGTAACCATAGATGGCCAACCTCTTTTTCCACATCTAAAGCAGTATAACATAATTTTTGAAAACAAGCAGCCGATGAATCGAATGTAATCAATAGTTGATTGTCTTGGCCAGGCTTGATCAATTGATCAATCAATTTAATCTTGAATCGATCATCTTTTGGTTCAATAAAAGCTCCTTTGATTTTGATATTATTACTATAGTTGCTTCTTATATTCAATGTTGCTTTCACTATTTTCCCGGGGAACGTTTTGGGCAAAATCAATTGTTCAGCCTGTAGATTTCCGCTTAATACTTTTATGGCCAGAGGTACTAACAATTTTTCATATTCGGTTAGTATCGAAATGATTCCATTGTAAAGACCTTCTTTGGAAAGCTTATCCGCATGCACCCTGAATATCGCAACATGATTTGGTTCAAGTAATCTCAACTAAATAAGAAAAAAAGGCATGCCCATAACAATTACAAAAATATTCGAAATATCAATGCAGAAAATCACCTCTTCACCAGACGATGATTCCTTGATGGAAGCTTCGATTCGTTGACTTATGGCGCTTATGTTGCCCTGACTAGTACCAACAAATTGGACGCTTATTCCGGTGATGCTACAATGCCAATAGACCAACGGTATGGCGATCGGATTATGATTGGCCACCAAAAACGTCGATGTTTTCTGTTGATTCAAACCAATCAGGCCCATATCCAATTTGCTTTGATCGGACGAGTTCGGTATAAACTATACACAGAGGAAACGATTACTATTAAATTAGCGCAATTTTCCGGCATTTCCAAACATTACCAAATCGAGCCTTCCTTGATAAGCATACAAAGGTAGATCAAAATAGCTGATATTAGTCAATAATCGAAACACGGTGGAAAAATGACTAAGCTGTGGTGATGGCGTAAATTCAATTTTCAACAATGGAAATTTCTGACCAACCGGCAACGTTACCGGTAATGAATACGGCGGTTTTGTGGTCAAATGAAAATAAGGTTTTGCTTCATCCGGTAAAACAATATCATGAACAATGATCGGACTATCAAAACGATTCTCCACATTCAACACTCTTTGTTCAGAATTGTTTGAGCTCTGATTCATGAAAAAATGAAATTGTGAATAATTAAAATGCAGTTCTCTGTGCACGAAAGAAATCAGACAAATGACAAAAATTAGACAATTGTTTCATCAAGTTAAAATGCCTGGTAAATATGCATTATTACCCTTGAATTACGCGAACAATGAACGGTATCATTAGTTTGTATTGATTGTTTTTAGATTTGATCAAAACCTTTCCCAAACACAGTCCTGAACAAGTAAACTGGCTTGGATCAACCACCAATTTTCCAACATGAAACGGATTGGTTGATTGCGGGGGAAGCTTCACTGGACCACTGAAATCAATCACTGTCAAACCATCGGATATTGGCGTAACAACAATACTTTGTACTGATACAGATTTTTGCGCAGCATTGATCACTTGTATTGGCAACGTTTTCGGTGGATCATGTTTAGCTCTGAGCACTCCAAAATCCAATGTTTCCAATGGTGAATATAGCCCTGGAGAATCGCTCACTTCAACTTCAACCGGCAACATTAATTGAATTTCTGGCTGATTGGTTCTGATCCTAATATATGATGTATGATTTGAAGCAATCCTTGCAACAAAATGTGCTCTCATCACTGGACGCGTTTCAAACGGTGGTACTTCCCATGCATTGCTTGGAGCCTCAAAATCATCATTTAGGAGCTCCAAATGAAGTCCCCCGCCTGATGTATACATTTCTGTAAGCTATGAAAAAAATGTATCATGACAATAATTATATTTTTTCAAACAAAAAATTTCATACTTGAAGAGGCGTGGAAAAAGGATTATAAATGTAGATCAATGAAGCAAATGATGAGTTTAGCGGAACACGTGCACCGATCAACGGTCGAACACGAAATGGACTAATTTCACCAAATGCCGACACATGATATTGAAACGTTCCAGCCGAACTATGAATGTAAAGAGTATTATTGACTAAACCTTCTTGCCTGGCAAGAAAGGCCACTTGAAATGAAGTGTTTGATCTTGGCGGAAGAATTTTATCTTCAAAAAATGAACAATGAAAATGTTCTGTGTTTCCAGATATAGAGATCAATTGTAGATCATTTTCATCATCATCATTATGAACATGGACCGTTTTAATGATCGGCATGCCTATTGAACTGCAATTTTGAAAAAAAATCATTTAAAATTGATCAAGAATTTCAAATTTTTTAAAAAACACAATACTTACTGATGGCCAAAATTTAATGACTTGGGAGTGAATCGTACAAATGTTTCAACATTTGGTTGTTGTTGATGATGATTATGATAATCATGAATACCATGATTTGAGGATGGTGATTTAGAAGAAACAACTGACACTTGTTCAACATCTTCAAGATGTTGTTGATGTTGATGATTGGCGGATGCATGATCTACAAGCAAAAATGATGTAAAAAAATAGAAATTTTAGCAAATTTTTTTATTTGAAAAATTAAAAATAAACTTACCAAAATGAAATTGTTTAGCCCAAGTTACGTCGGTGAATTCGTGCATAATGCACAAAAACGCCAACACTAGAATCGAAGAGAATTCGATGAAAAATCTAATACCGGCAACGGGAAACATTTTAGTGCCAATCGTTGGTTGATAATGGTACATTGATTATTTTTGATTATAACCGGCTTGAAATCGAAATTTCATCAACAACAACAAAAAAATGGATCCTGAATCTTCGCAAAAATGATGTCCAAAAATATTTTTCGCACATAAACACTCAAGTTGGATTTTTTTTAAGGAAACGTTATAACTGAAGAGAGTAATACCAAATAAAAAAATTTCAGCTATCCACTGTGCGCGATGCTGAATGAATGGTTGGATGTTTCTGGAATGGAGAAGAACAAAAACAAAAACAAGAAAACACTATCAATCTTTTGAGCAATCAGAATTTTGGTTGAAAATTTTTGAAACAAAAAACAAAACAAAACAAGAATCGCAATAAAATCGAATATAAATTACTCAATGACTGGGAAAAGAAAGAATGAAAGAAAGAAATTTTCTTTTCGTTGCTTTTCGAACATGTTTTCGTGTCACCATCTTTAGCGCAATTTTTTTTCTCACTACACACACACACACACAAAATTTATATTATTATTATAAAAATATATTGGGTGATGATTAGATTAAATCAACCCATACACTTCCAGACACACACACACACACTCACATATATATATATATGTGAAATCAATGAAATTTTGCTGTTGGAGAGTACTGGGTGAGTAGAAGTATTATTGGAAAAAAAAAGGAGAAAGAGAAAAAAAAAGAAATAAGAAAAAAAAAGTTCTTTGATGATCGATTGATTTGATAAAAGGAAAAAGCCCAGAAGGAAATTATAATATCGTATATTTTGGATAATGATTTGTGTGGGGATTGCAATGCACCGAAATATATTCACATTCACATCCACTACATTATTTAAGCTTTCTTACTTGCAGCGCAGTTTGAAGCAGGTGAAAGAATCTGCCACCACCACCACCACCAACTGATTGCAACAGCCACCAAAAAAATAAAATAAAATTCAAGTGGCTTCGAGGAATCGAAAAAGATTGTGTCAAGATCGACAAGAATCTTTGCAGAATTAATCAATTTTTTTAAAAAAAAGTGCTGCGACTTACTTTTAGAATTTTCAAGTTTTTTTTTTGCGAGAATCGAAAAATAAATATTTCGGTGTTGTTGATTCGCGGTTTCAGATGATTGTTGTACATTTGGAGGTTTCATTGATTATTATTTGTATTTTAGATGAACGAGATGGTCGAAATTGATTTAGATGTTCGGATTTTGGTTACATGATTTATATTTTCTGTTTTTTCATTATTTTTCGCTTATAATACCACACATATGATGATGATGATGAATTGAATGATAACTGAATGTCGGTTAGTTGTTAGTTTTGGTCTGGGATACCACACACAACATATACACTATTTTTTGTGGTGTGTATTTCGCACTTGGCCAAAACATTCCAAACAAACACACACGCACAAACACCAAGGAAATATGGGTTGGATTTTATCGTCGTTGTTTTGTTTTTTTCGTTGATGTTTGTTGATATTATTTTATTTTTCATTTATCCCGTTTGGAATTCAAAATTATGCTGCTTGGTATTTTTTCGCTTGAGAATCGATGATGAGGATGATGAAGATGATGGCGATTATCGTTGTTAGGGAGATTAATGATGTAAGTATATGCTGCTGGTCGTATGTTTGATGTTAATTTTTTTCCGAAATCTGGTGGAATCCAACAACTATAAAAATCAAACAAACAAACATCAATTGTATTGAATCATCGATGCACATGCCTAACACAAATATTCAAACCAACCTTCACACATACCTGTACATATCGTGCTTGTTTGGTGTTCTGGTTCACATACAAACCAAACAAAAACACCAAATCACACAGAAGCAGTGATGCTGCTGGGTTTTGCTGAGATTATCGGTCGAAAGAATATTCTTGACGACGACGATGATGATGATGATGAAATGGATTTTTTGTTTCGGGCTTGTCGCTGATGGTTTCTTCGTTCTTCAAACGTTTCGTATCAACAGCAACAAAAAAACAAGAGCCAATGTTGCAATCAACCTAAAATCATTCAGAAAAAATAAAAACACCATTCGGTTGGAATGGATTCGTGGTTTTAGAAGAAACCTAAAACTTTAAATCTAAATACTATTATTAATTCACATACCACACAAAACTCTGTTGCAATTGCTTCTTCTTCTTCTTCCAACGTTTTTTGACTCAAAATATTGACATCGAATGTGAACAACAACAACAAATCATGAATCTCGTGTGTTGTGTGTAGGTAGGTTTCTTGTTTCTTCTCGTTGCTTCTGCTATCCGTGTGTTCTTGTTCTTGATGATGATGATGCTGATGGAGTTTTCTACCGCGTATCCCCAAATAAAAGCAGCCACAACATCAACAACAGCAGAAGCAGCAGGATTTGTGGCAACAACAGCAACAATTTTATCAGCGAAAAAAAAGTTGATGTTGTTGTTGTTGTTGTTGTGTTCTGTTGGTGGCTGATTGTTTCTTTTTATTTTTTTTCTGGTGAGCTAAATAACTGAGAAAATTTAAACTGATGATGATTATTGCCATACACCACACGGTTGTTGATTGTATTGTGGTGGTGGTGGTGGTGTGTAGAGCTTTTTCCTTCTGTTTTTATTTTATTTTATTTCTTCTTTTCACTATCCGTTTTGCGGTATTCTTTCGGTATTGCTGTTGTCGGCGGCAGCGGCTGCGGTGGTATCCAAGGAAAATTGGCGTTAATTTCCACATACACACAAACATTCGAATGATTCATGACGATTGATTCTTCAACATTCGAAAAATGTCTTCTTCTATCTACTAAACTACTTGCGAAACAAGAATTATTACAACAGAATATTCTTCTTCCTTTTTTATTATTTCGATCGTTTCTTTTTCGGCTGAAAATTCTTCAACAAACCGCACCTAAGACCACAGGACGGAACAAGAATATTATCATCAATCCATTCTCACAGACTATATCACACTTCAAGGTGATGATAATTTTTAAATTGATTTAGGAAATCATCATCGGAAGTTTTTTTTGCATACCTTTCTTGTTCTCAAGGAAAGGGGTTCACCAATCACCCAAAACCGCCACCAATCGATGATGAAAATGTGGCTTATCGTCGTTGTTGTGGTTGTTGTGATAGCACCAAACACAAAAAAAATTGGATTTTCGTTGAGTGAACACACAACGAACCAAGAAGAGAAGAAAAAATAATAAGCAACACACAGAGAGAGACAAAACACACACAGCAAAATGGTTTCAATATTGTGGGAAAAATTATTTAACACGCGTGTGCAACATTACAGCAGACAGACAGTCTTCTTTTATGGCTGGTATGGTGTCTTGCCGTCTCTTTGTCGTCGTCGTCGTCGTGGTCGTCGGATTTATTCAATGCACACTCAGTGTTATTGTGGAAGCCTTTTGGAAGCTTCCCCATCAGCGAGTTCTAAAAAGAGAGGGCAGAAAAACAAAAATCCAATTCACACGATGCGAGTTTTCGCTGGAAAAAAACCAATTTCATACACTGCAAAAATGCAGCATGGTTTTGTAAAAATCGAACATTTTCGAATCGAGGTTCACAGCTAATTTTGTATTTTTGCATTTGGTGAATGCATCATCCAAAATGATGTTCATTATGGATTCAAAGTCCTAATACTGTTGCTAATCTTTAATTTACGATCGATTGTACCTAAGCTAAGCTGGAATGGTTGAAAGACTGATTGCAGTCAAATAAAGATAATTATCCACTCCTTTTCAAGAAGTCCGTCGATAGCTCAGTTGGTAGTAGCGGTAGACTGTAGAACGAATACATCTATCTATAGGTCGCTGGTTCGATTCCGGCTCGACGGATAAAAATTTTTTTTTCGGATTTTTCATTTTTGATATTAATTGCCCACTATTTTGAATATTTTTGAATCCAACAAAATTTTTTTTTCGAATCGAGGCACAATCCGGATCGAGACGCCCGCGTATGTTGGAGCCATTACCATTACACTCTATGGCCATTATATAGTCGTAGTCGTCGTCGTCAGTGGCGAAACCGACCACGACTGGTTTCTTTGGCTTCTTTCTTTTTTGGCTCTTCGGGGAATATCATCATCATCATCGTCGTTATTTTTTTTTCTTCTGTTCATTGGGATTCTCGCGCATCTCGTATCGCGCCCAGGGACCGATATAGATTCTTCTGTTACATAACACACACCGAGAGTGGATGCAGAAAGACAAGCGGGATAATATAAAAGCAAGCTACATACAGGCGAACCAAATCCATTTGGAGCACATGTCTTCGACCGACACCACAGACGCCATACGTGCGCCATACACCCACGCCTGAACCTAGAGGATTCTCTCGTAGCCTTCATATTCTTCTGGTTCTGGTAAGCTTCTTCTTCTTCTGGTGCCAAAACGGAAATTGTTTTTTGTTTGTTCCAAATTCATTTCTGCTGTTTGGTCGTCGTTCGTTCGATATCGTTGGGTGTGTCCATTTATGATAGTGTGAGTGTGGGTGTGCTGGATCTCAATGCCATCTCTCCTAGATCCCTTGGCCCTAGGGCACAGCTAGCAAGCCAATCAAACGACAAAGGTATTGTAAGGTATTTCAATTTTGCGGATATTCGCGTCTCGACCTATAAGCATGCGGGGGTGTGTTCTTTGGATTCCATTGGATCCCAGGTATCCCAGGTTGATGATTAAGATCCTCTCTGGATTCTGGATTCGTTCGGTCGGTCGGATTCATCATCGATTCTACACTCTAGCAATACTCTAATCAATTATTTACAGTTAGGTTGCCGATGACGATTGGCGGCCACGCCCAATTATTGTCATCATCATCATCATCATCATTGGAATCGGACCGAAACGAATTGAATTGAATTGAAGCGGAAATCAAAGCCATCACGCTTTCAAGCCTTCGCCTTACGCCCGACCGACCTACCGACGGATTCTTTGACGCCCCATCCAGACAGGGGAGGCAGGTAGACACAGGTAGAGAGAGCGAGAGAGAGCGCTCACAATTAATTAATATAAAATCCTCCATCTCCTCGGCATCATCTCGGCATGCTACCTTGAATCTTTGGGTGTGTTTGTGTGGGCGTGTACGTTTGGTACTACTAATAATAATTAGTGTATTTCGTTCGTTTGTTTTGTTCTTCGGAAACGCAGCACATTTCTAAAAATAGCAAATAATGTAATTTTTTTTTCGCTCTTGTTCGTTTCGCCTTTCCAAAACAAAAGTTGTTCGCCATCACACATCACAACATCTTTAGATGTGCGCGTGGGCCCCGAGTGAGACGCCTTGGAATGTTCGGCGCCAACCAGCAAGGTTCTTGATGGATTCTCCCGAAGATGTGTGTGTGTGTGTGTGCAATTACTACTTTGATCAACGCGCGCCGGGGTTGAATCTTGTTAACATACATCATTGTTTCTGAATTGGATCGGGCGCCAAGAGTCTTCTTCCAATTGTCTTGTTCCAATTGGAACAGGATTGAATTCCATTCGGGCCAGAAACAAATATTGTTGTTTCCTTGGAACTTGGAACTTATTTGCAAGTGAAGTGCTGTGCGGTAGGTGTGTCTCTGTGGGTGTGTCGGTGTGTGTGTGGTGTGTGTTGTGCAATGTTCCGGCAACGAAGACCAACCAGATCGCCTTCCAATAGAATCGCATACAAAATGAGAGCGACGACCAATAATACAAGACTATCATCATCATCATCATCCGCATCATCAACGACTGCGACGACAACGACGACAAGATCATCCGTTGTTGGCCATTCAACAACGACAACAACATTTCTTGGTAAAATAGCACAAGCAATTAGATCAATGTTTGTTGTTTGTCGTCTATTGTTGACCGAATGGTATTTGCGTACGGCCGAACATCTATTGTTGGGCAATGTTGTTCTCTCGAAATGGCCAATGTTCCAAGAGTGGACCACAACAAGAGGAGGAGGAGGAGCAGGAGGAGGAGCCAAGAGGAGGAAACGTAAGAGAAAAGGAAGTAGCGACCAGAGTAGTAGTGGCGACCACTACTCCCAACAACAGCATCCAAGCCACGCCCAACAGAATTGGCCACTTCCACTCGCTCGGTTGATGCCATTTGATGCCAACAACGAATCACCATCATCATCATCATCATCAAGATCATTGTGTTCCGGATTGAATGAATCCATATTCAAGTTCGATGATGATGATCATCTTGGCAACAAGCTTTCCAACAACACAACTTCGACCCCCGCTTCGTCGACGCCCACCATTATTGGCCCTGAGGATACTGCCGGTGTGGTGAAATCAATGGACCGGATGGGCGGGGACCGTCCGGCAGACGACGCCCAATCACCAATCATGGATCAAGTGGACCTTCGACAACAACCGCCACTACCACAGCAGCAGCCGCAGCAGCAGCGACAACAAAATAATAATAATCAAGATGATAATCAAGATGATGATTCGTTATTGGCTCGAGAGAGGCGTTTCAGAATAACCGAAAAACAATTTACATATCTCAAGCACAAGATTGTAAGTTTTAGTTGTTTTAGCTTTGTTTTAGCTTTAGCTTTGTTTTAGCTTTAGCTTTGTTTGATTGGAAGCTATTATGTCATCCGGGGGATTTCAAGGGGTTCGGGAATATTATTTTCGGGTCGAGAGAGAGCGAGAGCGAGGTTGAGAAAGGGTGTGCTATTTTTAGAATGTGATAAACACAGTGTGAGGAACCAGTGTGCAACCACGACCAGCCAGCCAGCCAGTGTGTGTGGGAACACGCCAGTTTATTGGATCGCGAACGAGAGAGCGACCAAAAACTAGACCAAGTGCGTGTGTGTGTGTGTGCAGCAGCCATGCTAAATTCATGGCTTGAATATCTTTCTCTCTCTCTCTCGAACGAACGACCCGTCGAAGTTCGACTCAAAGTTTGACTCGAATGCTCTCACACATCAAGAGTGTGGTAATAATAATAATAATGATAATGTATTCGTGATAGAATCCTAATACACACGCACACACGCACACACGAACACACTTGGCTCCCGAAGAGATTAATGAGATCAAGAGAGCGAGAAAATAAAATTAAAAGCACCAAAAAAAAAATTATTATCATTATTATTGGGATCAAGCGGTTGATATCATTATCATGATCATCTGAATTACCATGATCATCATTTGACCTTAACCGAATTAGGATACGGTTGGAGAATATAATAAATCCAGGATTATTCCCATGTATAGGAGGAGGAGGAGGAGGAGAATCCGGGAATCCCGGATATTGATCACACACACACACACACACACACACATGCTAGCAGAATCCAAGAGTGTGTTCGTGTGTGTGTGTAAAGTCAAGGATATTTAGTTGGCAATATTGTTGCCCGGGACAAGAGGATTCTTGCTCCTTGATCCACCTAATCGCGAGTTCAACACACAAGCAGGCAATCCAAGAATATTGAATCCAAGAAGAATCCCCCAAGAATCTTTATTCATAATTTTTTTGAGATTTGCTTTGCTCCGGGATTCTTTTTTTTCGAAGGATTTTCGGAAAGGATTTCCTTCGAACATGGGGCCTTCCTCAATATTCTTCACGAGAGGATTCTCTCCAGGGACCAGTTATCGTAGACACACACACACACACACAGGAAATGTGTATTTGCGCATGACAAGCAAGTTCATATTGACGTCATAAGACAGATCCTCCTCTCGCTTTCCGACACTCTTTATAGGCCGCCGAGAGCTGCCGCCGAGGCGCGCTCTCTCTCTATAGCCAAATCATTATTGTTGTTATTAGTATTGGAGCCAGTACGTCTTTGTGGGCGTGATTGTGTGTGTGTGTGTGTGGGTTTGAAGGAATCCTGGTTGATGGTATATGTATGAATGAAACCAGATGACACACGCACACACATGCCCACACACACTATAACACACTATAAATTAAAGAATAATGTGCTTCGGCTGGTTTGACGTCATCATTAACTTTAACGGTTGTAACGGTAACTGTTGTAACGGTGTTAGTGTGTTACAAGACCCAGACAAGTTCAATCATGGCGCCCAATTTGTGGGCACTTCCCCCCCCCCTTGACCGACCAACGCAGACATAGTGGCAAGGATAACAATGATTATTATTATTATTATATCTGGGATTCAGGACAAATAGAAATAATAATAATAATAATAATAATGGAAACTATAAAATAGGATTCTCAGTGGCTTCTTATTGGGCCAAATTTAAGAATATAGGCGTGTCAAGGGGGAGTGGCCAGCAGAAAATACAGACGTAATGAATCACACATGCCCGAGAAGGCATGATTGGCTTTGGCTTCTCATTGGCTTATTTTCAATGTCAAGAGGTGTGTCTCCGTTGACGGATTCTAGCCATTGAAGCCAGATGTGGCTATACCACACACATTCCAGCATGTACACCTACGCACGCCACACCCACCCGCACACATTAGACATTCAAATCACATGGTTGGTTGGTTCGCTGGTTGGTTGGCTTGGTTAATTATTCGGGCAGCCAAACACACACACACGCACACACACACACTAATTTATCATTATTACATAATAGGCAAGGCAACTTTGTTTTTTTGGGCAATATAAAATTACAATACAAAAGTTAATGGGATCAAATTTCTTCCCTGCGACCACTAGTGGGAGGAGAAGGAGGAGGAGGAGGAGGAAGCAAGTAGGGGGCGGGAATAATAATTCTTGATGACAATTGGGCGTGGTCGTGGGTTTACCTGTTTACAGTTAACTTTACGGTTATTTTT
>JAOZJS010000611.1:0-25184 GCA_025882695.1 Amerodectes protonotaria
TTGGCTTTAGTTCACTTTTTGACCACCAGATGGCAGCACTTGGCTTTAGTTCACTTTTTGACCACCAGATGGCAGAACTTTTTGGTCATTCCAATTTTTTTACGTTTTAATTATTAATTTAACAGTCAGTCAGTGCTGTAGAACATTTTTTTTGCCAGCAAAGTCTATGGGATTTTCTAATGCATTGGGATATGGGGCAAACTAGGCTCACTTCATGCGAAGTGAGTTTATGCGTTGGCACAATTGTCGTACTGAAAGGATTAAAAGCATTAATCAATGATAATCGTGAATGATTATCTTGGCCTGTAAAAATTTTCATTTAAAAATATAATACAAATATACAAAAACTTCATTCAAAGATTAATATTCATTAAGTTTATAACAAAGAATATAATCAATTTTCATTGGAAAATGTTCATTGCAAAGAAAAAAGAGAGAAAGATAACAACAATCGATTGAATGTATTACACTAAATTTTAAATGGAAAATAATCTGAAACTGTTCCCAGCCAGGGACATAGGTGGGCCAAAAAATTACAGAACAAACTCTTGTCTTTTCAGCTGCGGTCGCGGTGCGGTTTGTTTGTTTTTTTCAAATATGCAAAAGAGTATTATTCGCAAAACATGGGAAGATTCAATGAAGGAATCATTTGGAAGTTTGAATCAGGACACCTGTCGAACCGGTACGATTAATCGGTTCATAGTTAACCAAACGTTTTCCAACTAAATATTTATCATTACGAATGTGCTCGTAAAATCTGGTGAATTTGTTGATTTGATATTTTACCAGAAAAAATAGTAGCGCTATGACGAACAGTATGGAATGTATTCGTCGATTAGCCAAATTCTGTAGCTCGATCGAAGCTGCAAATAACGGAAACGTTGTGTTTATGATCACGTATGGCAATGCCAATAGAAGACCAATGATGGAAATGTTTGGAAACGCCAAATCAAACAATATTACACGAAGATTGATGTTGGCCAAACCATTATTGTAGATCTGAAAAATGCGAGAAAAATATTAATCTATCTCTATCTCTAAATATCTTCGTGAACAAGCAATTACCTGTTCTAAAATTTCTTTGAATTGAAGATCAGTCATCATTGTGATGGCGCATATGACATTAGTCAATAGGACTCCAAAAGCCCAATCTTGATACAAATAGAACACCGGTGTTTGATTCAGAGGTACTCTCAATGGTAAGAGTAAGACAACCTCGAATAAAAGTCCAATCAATAAAGGAATGACTCCTAGCAAAAGACTTGCTGCCACAATCAATTTGCAGACAATCGGAATCCATTCGGTTACTTTGGCCACAATCTGTGTCCATCCACGAGAGATACCACGAACCAATATGCTAATCATATGTATATTGATGACAATAGCATAGATTCCGCAAGCAGCTGTATTGAATTCATTGACACGTATATCACCAAACCAATAATTGATCAATGCTCGACCCAACAGAACAGGTACTGTTAAGGTGAATGCACCGAAAAATAGCAATGTTATCCAGAATGCAATCACCAAAAATGTGACCCGAATGTAGAACAATTTCGGTTTACGATAATTCTGTATATGACTAGTTTCATCATCGATTATGTTCTCATCGTTCAGCGGTTGATCATTGTTGTTGTTGTTATTATTATTATTATTATTGTTGTTTTCCTGTGCTGGTTGTTGCGGTTGGTTAGGGTTATTATTATTGTCGCCAAGAAGATAACTTTTCAAATCCAATAGATATGCCATTACTTGACACCATCCAAGAACAATTAGTTTGATAAATTTTCTTGAATTATTATGATCATTGTGATCAATCAAAGCAGGTAACACCAATTGAAACAAGAACAATTCAATTAACAACTCGGTGAATGGTGAATCACTTGGAAATTAGAGGAAAAATATTTAAATATAAAATGTTTAAAAACTTTTTTCGGACTTACTTGCTGGATATATTGTTGTACGGTAGAAATTTTGGCATCAATTTTTGAATGAAACAAATCGGTAGATAAATCATAATCAAAATGGTTGTTCCAAACACAATCAAGCTGTAGACACATCTTTTTAAGTGGGAGAATATTGATAGATTGATCATCTCATTGATTGGATTAAAGTTTGGATCGTTCAAGTTGCGAACAAACCATAAAAGGCCCGGTCGAACAATCTCTTTGACCATGATGATAAATGATACAAAATAAAAAATGCAAAACAATCCAACCAGCCAATGGATAAAGATGGATGTTCCCGGAGAGGTGAAAAAGTTGTCTATTCTATTCATTAGTGTGCTGTCAAACAATGGTAAGGAACAAATGTCCAACCACCAGCCGATCAATGTAGGAAACAATCCAATCTCCAGTGTTACCAATAATGCAACTTTGACGATAATGTAGCAGAATCCGAAAAAACGTTGCATTCGATTGAAACGGGTCAATGAGAACAGAGCATGCATCAAGAACAGGATGGCACCGATCAGAATATAACCAATGAATATGATGATGAAACGATCGAAATGTGGTGAAACAATTGTTTCGATGTTGAACCTCCGAAAAACCACATAGCCAATTTGAAATGGGAAAAACGCAAACCCCAATATGAACAATGTGTTCAATGTTATGACCCAGAAGACATTTTCTAAAAATGCAAACGTTCCATCTAGACCGAATACGCGTTCCCAAGTTATATCTTCGGCTCCACGATCCCATTCAATCACCGGATTCCAATCCTGTGCTACCACTGGGTTATTATTAGCTGGTTGCTGCTGAGGTTGTTGTGGCGCTGGTTGTGGTTGTTGGGCCTGAGCAGCTGGACCATTATTGTTGTTTATGACAGCAGCATCCATATTTTGAGCCGGTATATCTTCGTTTATGATATCTTCCGGATGGTTTTGGTTGTTGATGTTGAAATTGTTGTTGTGAATGGTATGATCGTCTAAAACGTTAGGGTTGTTTTGTTCGTTGTTATTTTCTTCATTCACATTAATTTCATTGATGTTCTCCTCTTCTTCTTCCTCTTCTTCATCATCATCATCATCGTCAGCATCATCTTCGGCATCATCATCATCATCATCATCATCATCATCGGTTTCATCATCATTATCTTCATCGTCATTTTCAGCAACATTCAAATTTCGGCGGCGGTTTTGATCACCCATTAACAACCATAAAGCATTCCTTTCAAATGGTCTTTCCAGCCATTCTGGTGCACCAACACGTATGATTTGCTCGCGTAACCAAAGAACAAATATGAATGTACAAAGCGTACACATTACCACACAGCATCCATAGAATCCATCAGCGAATAATGTTTCAGGTTTGTAAAATTCGACGGTCAAATTCATTACATCATTCCAGGAGTAATTGAACAAAAACATGTATATTCGATCTGAAAGATGAAAATTCAGTCAAGGATAGAAACAAATCATTGTTGTAAGATACATACAAGCTGTTAACGGAATTAAACCAAGCCATGCTGTTGCCACCAATGTGTATTGAAACCAATAACGGCCAGCAGTTATCAAACATCGTAACAATACGCTTAAAATATCTTTTATCGGCAACCTTTTGGGCATATCAGGGGAATAGACTTGATAGGAAAAAATACAGAATCAACTAAACATTTAGCAATAGAATTTCATGGGAAGATATTTCCTTACTTGGAATAAACGAAAACCGATGATTGCATAATTCACAGAATTCTTTATCACTATATCGAAGCCATTGCACAAGACTATGGTCAAAGGAGGGATCAGAAAAGGCGTCAGATGATTGTTTAGCAAAATATAAATTTATACAATTTACCATTCTTGATGTATGTACTTGATGCTACCGGTACAAATACAGGGGTGATATAATGGCTTGTCCGGTGTACCTTCACATCTGCAGACACGACAAATGTCTGCGGAGAGAAAATTCAATAAATTTCAAAATTCAAAACTTGCAAAAAAATTCCAAAAACACTTACCAGAATTTAAATTGTCGTCCATCATGGTAGTTCAAAATCAACCAATGTTTGTTTTATAGAACAACAACCAAGAACAAGAGCACAAAAAACAAGTGATTTTTTCGAAATAATTTGTGTAAAATACGCTTTTTTCAACATTCATTAATAAATAAATGTTTCATTGTTGGGTGATAATGATTCGGGGAAAAGTTTCGATATCGAATTAAACTTCTAAAAATCTATGATATTGAGAACCCAAGTGTTTGCGTCATTGATTTCAAAAAAAAAATTTCTGTGGTTGTTTTTTCGGTCGTTTCTTGATACAGAATCAAACGTTCACTTTTCAATTTTTTTATTTAGGGTACATGTAATTGTTTTTTTTTCTTGTTGTAAGCTAAAATCAATGCAGCACCGCTAACACTCGGCACAAAAATTGTCTACATCCAATTGAATGTTCTATTTCATTTGTATGCGGTGGTATTTCTGTTTTGATGAGTGAATTCAATATTATTATTATATGTTCTATCTTTGGCTTTGTTTGCTATATCTTTTTGTTGCTTGATGAATTCAGGATATTTAACCTAAAGCCGAACTACGATAATAATAATAATAATGACAACAACAACAACAAAACCGCAGCAACTATTGGTTATGCACACAGAAGAAATAGGTGAGCGAACAGAAATGCGTATTTACCAGAAAATAGTTGAAATAGCTCCATCTATTAGTGAAACCAAATTTGTTTGTTATGAAATTTTTTAGATGGCAGTGCTATTTTTTTTGCTTCTGTTTCTTGAAGATTTATTATATTGTTGTTGATGATGTCTTGTGATGCCACCATAAATATACCTGTCGATCAACCTTTTTAGTGCTTATGGTTGTTGTAGCTTCTCATAAAACTACTAGGATGAGCTTCATAACAAAAAGAATACACTTATTGGCCGAGCTTAACAATAAAAAACAACTTCAACTAGACATCGATAAATTAGGCCAATATTGAAGAATCATCTTTGATAATAATCATTTGCATAAATGGATGCGAAACTTTCCAAATCTTCGACATCCAAAAGTAAATTTCTACCGGATCATTCAAGTCAATCATTGCCATCATCGTCTCAATGTGCACCGATCTTTATCGAATATCAGCTCATGAAAGAATTGTTAGTTTTGCATTTTGCCTAGTTACTGATTTGACTTTTTGACTTGTTCTTTAGTGTTTTGTTTCAACGACAAGAATTTCTCCATGTTTACATATCACCATCACATCAATCGGCCTTTGGTAAAAAAATTGCAAAAAAAAAGTATTTATCAAATTTTTGTAATAATCCATCAAATTTGTCTTAGAATGGTTTGGCGTCATGTTCATTCACCAAGGATTGTATAAGGGAAAAATTCTCCGCTTTTCCATGCATATCAGTCCATCCTATCCAAATGGCGATATTCCGGTTTGTCTGAAAATCATTCGATTGGTTCTTGATAAATAATCAGATTTCGTTTTGACAGAAAATAATATTCGATCCAATACCTCAACATCCTTTGGTAAACACTTATACTGGTGAATTGAATGTAACGGCGAAATTCACCAAATGGAATTCAACATGTAATTTCTTATTTCAAATAATCGCTTTTGCTAAAAACGTGTTCGATATTAATCATATTGAAAATTTAAAAGAAATCATCGCTGCCCCCAAAGAATTTCCATATGACAATGATTGTTTGAAGAAGATGATCAAAGAAAAAATGGACAATTTTAATGAACAAGTCATCAGCAAAAAAATCGACGATCGAAACTTTATTGATTTTATAGAACCAGAAAATCATTCTTCTGTTATCGGCAAACTACGGCAAAAATTATTGACCGAAAAGTTTGCATCTGATCCGATTCTAAGTTACTCAAACAGTAATGATTCGATGAGCAATAATCGAAATTATTGTTCAACATCGATCTCCGGTCTTTCATGGACCAAAAAGATTGTTTATAATTGAGGAGTCTGAAAAAAATTAAGTTGTTATCTAAACTGTTCATGAAAAAGATTTTAAATTCAATCCAACCATTTAATTGTTCAATTGTTCGGATTTGAAAATTGAATTAAAAAAAAATTCCAAGCATTATATAATAATGATGTTTTAATAATAATTATAATTGATAATGGGTAAAATTATCACTAGATAAACTGTTTCATTTCTCAAAAAATTATCAATCATTCATTCCAACAATCATGCTGAATATCAATATCAATTCTCTTCATTCAATATACAATTAAATTCTTCTGGTTCTGTGGTAAAATAATCATTAACAGATAATTCTTGTTCAATCTCATCCATTTGTTTGGCATTCATGAAACATTGGGCAAACGGATATAATGAATGCAGTTGTTCTCGTAATCGTTCCACCAATTCATCTGGCACTTGGCCATAGCAATTGGTTTTGATTGATTGAAAAAATTCCGAACAATTATCCAATGAAAGATGTTGTTTTAATCCTTTGAGGTCTTCGATTAATCTTGACAAATTATCTTTGATCTCATCAGATGCTGGCCGACAATTAGCATTTAATGAGTTACAAACAGCATTAGCATCACCATTGCTACTTATATTGGATGCTGAATCATTAAATTTCGATAAAAGATATTTGGCGTGAATGTTCTCCACACGTATCAAAAATGAGTCAGAATCGGATGGTAGATATTGTTTGAAAAAATCATCAATTGTTGGCAGTAAAGCGATTGTATCATTATTATCACCATTTAATTGTTTCATATTAAAAACAGCTATTGTCTTCAATTCGTTGAGCAATACGGAACGTATCGATTCGTTCAATTGTTCTTTTGTTGAAATCAAATGGTTCAAAAATAACAATGTCTGACGTAATAGCGAAGGATAGAATCTGGAGCTTGTTGAACAAGTTCTGTAAGCTCTTTTTAAACATTGTAATTGCAATAACAATTTTCCCTTACGATAGTACACCTCAAACGCCAACATATGAATCTCTTCAGATTCTTTGCCGAAAATTTTCACTGGATTCAAAAACCTTGCCACATCATTCAATGGTTCTTCGGTTTTTTCCAATTTTATTGGATCAATAAATTCCGTTTCTTCTGTTTTCGATTCACTATCTCTTTTGGCATTGGCTTTGCTCTTCTGAGATTTATCATTTTCCTTTCCTGCTGTTGCTTTCAGCAAAGCTTTTCGCTGTTTGTTTCGCATTTTTCGCTGTTCTGATGCGGACAGATTAGAACTGCAATCATTATCGGTTTCCGACTTGTTATCAACGGGGCAATCATGCAACCTAAGATCAGAATCAAGTCAATTTACAGAAAAAAAAAACATTGAAAAACTATGAAAATTGCATCAGTAAGTTTTTTACCTTAAATAAATCTCAATCGCCGTTTTAGCTGCATTGATGAAGAATCGGTGCGATTTTATGCGATCTTCCAATCTAATCATTTTGACATAGGCTCTCAATGTTACTTTCAATATACAATAGGTATTGAAATCAAATTGATCTTCTTGGATCTCAGCGAAATGGTTATCTATCTGTATGCATTTCATCAATGCCAAGCCTAACATTCCCATACGTTTGTGCGCCTTGGCCACTTCATTTTGGTACCACATACATTGCATTTCATTCAGATTTTCCGCAGCAGATACACCTTCTCTGGTGAACTTCAAGCACATGTCTTCGGCCTCTTTGATCTTGTTGATACGAATCAAATATTTCGCACATTTTGAGTTTAAATATCGATCAGATGTATCCAAACTTTGCGCTTCATCCAAGCATTTCACGGCTTTGTCCAACAAACCAGCGTGTTTGAAAATTTTCGCCTTTATTACGAATATATCGATCAATGTTGGCGTATGTATCAGGGCGCGATTGGCAAAATGAAGTGCCATGCTAAACTCTTTTAATGCATCAAAATGTTGAGCAAGAAAATAATAAACCCATAGCAGACAGGTGGCTGATTCTTCTTCATCCGAATCAAAATCGAATGTGTTTCTGTTCATCAAATTATCCACATAACCCAAAAGAAGATTTTCAATCGCTTCAATCTTTGGTGATAGACAAATCAATCTTTGACTTTTGATCATTGCTTCGATTTCTTGACGAGACAGATTTTGACATACAGAGGTGTCCAACTTTGCACAAGTAAATGATGAAAGTGGATCTTTTAGTTCTTGAGTATACAAACTTTTCAAATCACGAAATAGAGCTGGTCGGCCTTTGCGAAACCCTTTCTTCAAATATGAATCCATTTTTTGACGAAACACATCGATCATCATTACAAACGTTAAGGGGAAACGAGCCACCGTTTGCGAACGTGGATACATTCGAGCCATCTCTTCGTATAAAACCAATCTTTGTTTCTCATCTTTGATTAGTTTGGCTTTTTCCAGCAATTCAAAATATGAAACATTTTCTGGATTACGATTAATCAATTGTTTCAATAAAATATTTTGAGCATCTTGATATCGACCCAAAGCCAAGTAGATTTCACATTTATATTCATTATAAGATACTTTATCCACAATATTGTTTTCATTGGCATCCAACAGAACCAACGCTTCCTCATAGCGATTACATTCAAGCAAGATGAAAACATGATAAAGTAACAATTCAGAGTGTTCATAAATTTCATTGTTTTGCCTGCGACTGTTACGATTGTTGCGGAAATTGTTTCCAGTTGATGAGGATTTTTGATACTCGGATAAAATGTTGACCGCGGTCATATGATCGCCGGCCAGATGATAGGCCATAGCACAACCGATCCATGTGGATCGTTCACCCGGGCGAAGCAAAAACAATTGATACCGAGAATCTCTATAACCTTCTAAATCTCTTGTTTGGATTTGAACCAAACTCAGATCGGACAATATTTGGACGGAATCTTTTTTCCATCGTAAGGCATTACGATAACATTTGATGGCTTCCTCATATTTATGATCGGCTTTCTGCAATAATCCAAAAACATGCCAACAAACATGTGATTTCACATCGTTTTTCAAGCCTTTTCTAACATAATCCAAAGCTTCTTGTTTTTTCCCCATAGAATTAAGAATCAAACCTTTCATGGATAATGTTTCACCATGTTCGGCGAATTTTGGATTGGACAGTATTTGATTGCAAATCTTCAGGCCATTTTTGAATTGTTTGTCTTTGAAATGTTTGAGGATTTTTTTGAAAAGCGAAGCTTCACGTGCAGGAAGCACTTGTGATGTTGATTGCGCATTTACCGACATATTGAAGTTTTTTTATCTTGAATCTATACCTGGAAACGGAAGAATTATTCAAATCCTTCAATAAATTTAGTTTGTCTCGATGTGTGAAAATATGGTTAGCTTTAACTTTTGATGAAAAATTATCCGAAAAGGCGTGGCGTTGTAAGTGATGATGATGTTGGATGATGTAAAAATAGAATGTTATCCAGCCAAAGAAAATATTCTTGATATTCTCCACACTTGATCTTGCTGTTTCGATTCTAACGCTAAGGTACTATATCTTGGCGAATAATTCGTTTAAATTTCAGCCAGGGACTTCAAGCCGGTCCGGTTTATTTAGATTTACTTTCGTTTTCTGATTCAACCCGTCCATCAAACATAGGAAAAATTTTTCCGTATAATTATAATTACCAAGCAACAAACATGAATGAGATTAAATTAAATTACCTTGAATCGAAGATAGAGGACGATTATTAGTATTTATTTCAAATCCACAATTAGATATTTTCTTGTGATTTATCAAATCAACCAACATTCAGACCCACACCACACAAACACACACACACACATACACAAACCTGAAACACAAGAGAATGAATGAAAAAAAAAGACAGGCAGCACAAACCACACAGTGGCGTGTGATTTTCTCAGTGCTGGTGAAAGCGTGACTGCACTCAGAAATGAAGCTTGCAAAATGAAAATCGTGTTTCAGCACCATCTCTTGGCTTTTAAATGAAATTTAAAGCAACCACGTGTGATTTGAACAAGAATCAGGCAAATTTTTTTCACCCTCAAAATTTATATTTAAAAAATTTCCAATCAATTGTTGAAAAATTGACATTCATCATGTCATCGATGATTCTAATTGAATCAATTTGGCGTTGACATCACCTGGCATACGATAGGGTACCATACCGGCAAATGTTATCAATGCTTTGGCTTTTTTACGCAACTCTAAACAAAGCTGTGAACAAACAAAACCAATGCTAATTTAGGATGGATGCTCTATATTAAGGTGATGATAGAACTTTTAATTACCTGTTCTTTGTTGGATGCATCCCCGATAAAACCAAACTTGTTGATAACTTTAGGTATTGAAGTTCTGACGACCAAAACCAACATGAATAATGGAAACAAATAAAACATCAAAGATCTTACTTGATCTCTTTGTATTGAGCACAGAGTATATCCATAGTGGCCAATAATAGATCGGGAATGTTGCGACGAACTTCATCGGCATACTGAGAGAATTCATCCACTCTGCTATCGATTTCGGATGGTGATAATGGGAACATGTTCAATTTGATAATGGTCTGTTTGTTGAGACAAAAAAATTAGAATTAGGAACGATCTTTATGGCTTCAAACATTCAACTCACATCCAGCGCTTCATTGTATTGTTGACTGTGATAATAATCGAAGAATGTCATCAAATCGATCAACAAATAGAATGTGGATTTGAGTTCTTTGGAAGCATTACATTTTCGATTGCAGTATCTACATGTTTGGAGTTTCAAATAAAAAAAAGTCCGTTAGAAAATACCAGATGGATTCGCCAGATTTACCTTTCAGCTATTTGTATGGCTAACTGTTCAATTTTATCTCGTTTAGGGTTGGAATTTTTTTGCTGCGAAACCAACGGGCTGAGCATTTTGTTCAACAATGACAACACTTTACTGTGGTTACCGGCCAAATCATAAAGGTGAACAGCATCTTCAAAGTAACCCTCTTTTTCCAAATCGATTGCCACTTGAGTGATGATCAAACTGACATCCAGATTGAATTTATCGATCGCTCCTGGAACACGAACACCATCCGGATTGATGTAACCCAATAGCAGATCGTATTGTTTTGTCTCCCGGACCAATTGTGAAACATATTTATTGAATAACGATTCTTCGTTAGGGCTTTGAATACCATGAAGAAAATAGTAATAATAAACCACATCCACTGTGTTGGTTTGTTCAAACTTCTTGGTGTAAATACTGATCAATTTGGCCAAATTCAAACGTTGAATACCAGGCGGATCATTGGTCGATCGGGACAATATGGACAGTTTAACATGTTGCGATGGAACAATCAGGTTCTGTTCATGCAACGCCAACGCTATATGAACCGCATGACATCGATAAGCCTCAAAGCGGAATAAAAATTCGATGGCCGCCTCCCATTGAAGCGTCAGAAATAGAGCCCGAAAATAGAGAAATGGTTGTTCTTGAGCTTCGAAATAATTTTCACCCAATTCTTCGATAATTTCCTTTTTGAAATTGCTCAAATCGAATTGATCGGCTGAACTGATTGTGGTGGTTGGTTGGCTTTCAATTTCTAAATCACTTAGAGAAACCTTTTTCAATTTAATCCAAAGAAAATCGTCAACCTTGTCGAAAATTTCATAAAAATCTTGATGAGCGCAACGAGCGAAAATTGAATAAACAGATTTCTTAAAAATATCATTACTCAGACGAACGCTTTTGTGATAGACCAAACGAAGTCTTTCTTCTGTTTTTTTGCTCAGATATCCATCGTTGCTCATCTTATAGTCAAGAAGTATGTTCACTAATTCATTTTTTAAATTTGGATCTTTCTTGATCTGCTGCGCAACCATCATGGCTGCATCGATTGATCCAGCTCGGAGGCAATAGAACACGAAACACCAAACAGGAATATCTTCAATTAATTCATCTTCCCATAGATCTTTAGCCGACATTGTACTTTGATAGGTGGTATTATAAAATGGTGTTTTGATATGTAAATAATCTTTGACCAACTTATATATCACATCACTGTTGATGTTTTGTCCGATGGGTGAATTGACGATTCCTTGCATGGTTTGAATGAATTTTTGTTCCAAATAGCAACAAGATTTGTTCAGAAAATAATGATTTAGTTTGAAATTTTGCTTCCGAACCAATGGATCTGTTTGAGCTATTTCGGGTATATCATTGGAAACCAAAGTAGAAACCATCGTCCAAAGGTCAATTATGGAATTTTCACCGATAATATTCTGAGCCACCGTATAAAATGTTTGAGTAAGATCCGATTTGATCGAGGTGTTGACAACTTGATCAACATACTTGACCACCTCTTTGGCAAACGCCATCTCGGTGGCATTCATCGAAGAAATCACGGATTTATCTATGAATGTCTTATCAAAATATAGCTTAGCTTTTGGATATGGTGAAGAACTCAATGATTCCAGGGTAAGATCAAAAGACATGTCTTTGATTTCATCCGGACCGACCAAAGCATTCAAAATACGAGTTTTTTGATCTTCCCATTGTTTTTGGAAATAATTCAAATAAAACTTATCCGATTGTTCGATGGTGGCCAGTCGAACATTTTCGACATTTTTGATGATGACGTTTTCATATTCTTTTTTTAGAAAACCTTTAATATCCGAATCGGTTTCGGCTTCAATCTGTATTGGTTTTTTGATCTGGCTCAGTGATTCCAATTGTTGAGAGACTTTTTGCAAATCAAATCCTTTGGTACCCAACAAAACCGATGCTCTAACATCATTAGCATCTTTAGCTGATGGAGCTGCTGTACGGGCATACATTTGATCGCTGGCTTCCAACAATTGTTTCAAGTTTCGTTCAATCCTTGGCATTTCAATGTTGCCATCAATTATGGCGGTCAGTTGCTCGGCCTGATGAAGAAGATCATCCAACTTTTCCGTGGTATCCATTGATTCCATCATCATCAGAATGCTGAATTGGTATTTGAGGATGTTACTTGCAAAATTTTAAAAACAGAAACAAAAACACGCTTTTCAAACTGATCACCAAAATCAAACCAGAACCAATTGTCTGCCAAAACAGGCCGGCCGGCCGAAAAGCACGTTTGGGAGCTTTCCATAAAAGATGGTTCATATTTTTTTTTATTAGTTTTGCTGCATGCACAAGGTTGACGCGTTTGGCGCCAAGACTTCTAACGAACTTTACTCATCGAACAAACGAATTTATAATTTCTCCAATCATTTGGCCCAATCGATTTTTTTTCAGTTTGTGTTTGTGTTCTTTCGATCTGCATAAAAATGGAAATTGTTTCCCAAATCAATGGTGATAATCTGAATGGATCGTCGTATCAGGTTTATCAATTTCAACTGATGCCTTTGGATTTGCAAAAAATCTACCAAGAAATTCTTCACGATGCAACCGTCAATAATGTCTTTGAAGCATTCTCTGAATATATTGTTGAAAACATTGAACCAATCGGCTGGAAGGGTCTTTGGGTGCCCCTTTCCGATGAATCTGATGAATTCACCGACAATTGTTGCTTCATCGTCAAAGTTACCAATGTGTATGAAAATACTTTGGAAGCCAAGGTGTCCATCTTGAGCAAAGTTGATGATATGAAAGAATCATCTGAATTGATACAACGTGAACTTACGGTACCGTTGCAAGAATTGTTGGTCATTTCCAATGATGATGAGGAAAACGTGTTTGAAAGAACGGCATTCTTGATAGAAATCGTTCGTTTCTTTTATGATCATATTTGGCGACCATGGGACGATTTGGATGAAGATCATCAGGATGAGAATTTTCTGACCAATCGAATGGAGCCAAGATTAAATCTCATATTCGACATAAAAAATAAGGTTTTGTCCGAACAGTTGATAAATCGTTTCGATATGATTCTATCGGAAGCGACCTCATTGCGGAAGAAAATGGATAAATTGAAAAAAACTGCGATTGAAAAAAAGGTAAACAATCAAACAATTTCCGATGATGGATTCATTGAAGACAGCAGTATCAACAGTGAGACGGTTTCCGAAGTTGAAGCTTTGGAATTCATGAGATTAAAACTAAAATTAGAAGTGTGCCAACGAGAAATGAAAATCATTGAAGATCCATATTTTCGAACTTATTTCGATAAAATTGTACCAGAACGCTTGGAAGATTCGTCGGAAATCAAAAACAATTCCATACATTTGGTTTCTCTCGATGATTTTGATTTGAAATCATTGTCCCGGACCATTGAAAGCGTTCATCGTTTGTTGATTGATGTGGGTTATTTTCAAAAGTAATTCAGATGTCTAAATAATATTATATCTCTTGTTTAGGATGAAAAAGCAAATTGGTCAATAAAGTTGCACCGTTCTTTGCAACATGCGCTGAACTTTTCGAAATCAGGTGATAGTATTTACTTGACGCCAGGAATCTACACCCAATCATTATGTTGGATTGATAATGACCTGGAAATTCATGGCATCGGTGATGGTGTTGTTGAATTGGTGTCCAATCCAAGCTGTGGTGATATTTTTCTTTTGGTTAACGTATCAAAATGTTTGAAGTTGAGCAATTTGACCATCAAAGCGAACCATTTGCTCGATCAATTGATTGTCATTAAATCGGGAAATCTCGTACTGAAAAATTGTCTGGTCGATTGTAACAATCTAACAATAAAAGAACAACCAATACTACAATTGAAGGATGCACAACTGACCTTAATAGACAGCAAAATAGTGGGTCAACTTGAAGAAGGGAAAAAAATTCTTTAAACACCTGTTGAATTACCTGCTGATGCATTTTTTTCAAACACCTTTTGTAAAGAACTTATTATCATTATTATATTATTATTATTATTATTCGTAAAAAAATAAAACTATTTACAAACAAAAATTTTTGTCCGCTTCTTTTGATGGCACGGCAAGGTAAAACGGAAAAAAATCCTTAAAATTGAAAATTTTACAAAAAAAGACCATCCAATGATGAGTTCAATAATTATGGTGTGTGAAAAAAGTGTCAAAATCCGCAAAAAAATATGATGATGATGAAATAATAATGACTTGAAATTGGAATCGAAAAAATGATTGATTGATTAATTAGTTGCCATCATAATCAACGTAAACCCGAACCACATCGCTTGAATATTTTCGTTGATGTGGCATAAAATAGAAATCCGGTTGTAAGTGTGATGGGTGGCCGCCGCCGTTGCCTGCATTTCCCCTAGGATGATGATGGTGATGATGATTGTGATGCTGGTTATGATGCTGTTGCATTTGTCTTTCATTCATTTCGTATCCTCCTTGTCTTGGTCCACGTAAATGTGGATCATAGTGTTGTCTTCGATCCAAGCTTTGATGTCCATGATGATTACCATTGGCAAAGTGCATTGATCTTGGATCACCATGATCCAAACCACGATAGTTTTTGTGCAAACTATTCGATTTTCCTTGAGGGTATCCAAATTCATCAATCCCATAACCATTGTACAATGAGGGAAATTGTTCGTTGGCCCATTGCTTATCATCCTAACCGGTTTAATTTAACCATGGTTAACAGCACCCAATCGAATAAAAAGTAAAGGAGGAACATACCTTTTCATTCACATAATCTTCTGGATGTTCAGATCTTTTTCCACAACAGCTACAAAACATGCACAGCAATTGTATGAATGCCAACAAAACCAATGCTGATAATCCGGCACCAATGATGATCCATTTTTGTTCTTCTTCATTGAATCGATTGAACGAGGACAGGACAATATCTGGGTAGAATTTCAGAATTTAAAAATCAATCAAATAATAATCATATTGGACTTTGCCGTTTAACATACTCATCCATCCATTGGAATTTGTTTCTTTAGGTGTAACAACCAAATGATTAGAATCGACATTCCATCTGCCAATCTGTTGATCTCTGATCACCATTTGCAGTGCTTTGGTCAATGTTCGTATATCTTCCTTTTCGTCCGACTTATCCTCTTGGGCGATGGTCAAATCAACCATGGCAACGTTATTGTTGGGATCGTTTTTCAATTCATGGATTTCAGCCTTTCTGATACGACTAAAATGCGGTAGTAATTCTCTCAGCAAACTGCTTTCAACCACTTTCAGCAATTCTTTGGAAGGTTTGGTGTTGGCTTGAGTAATGAGGTTTCGAAATTTTAATTCAGCCTGGTAGATTTTGGTCTTCTCCTGACCAACCGAAGTATCTTCATTGATCGGATCTTCAGAATTGTTCGGGTCCAAATATGGACCAACAGGTGTTTCATGATACTTCACAGTGGGCTTAACCGTTGTGGTTGTAGTGGTTGTGGTAGTTGTGGTGGTTGGTGATGTTTGACGGCAACTTCGAACACAGATTCTTTTGTCCGAAATAACTGGAGTGTTTTCGTGTTTCCTGATTCGCTTGTTGACAGCATTGAAAACACCGCCCATCACTGGAAATATAAAATATGGACATTGTTGATCACTAAATTGATAATCTCTTGAATCGCCAGTTTGTCGAGGTCTGGAAAATCTTAACGTTGTCAATCCGTTCTCTCTCCATGCACTCATGTTGTAAAGATTTTGCTGTTGATCCAACGGAGGTGCTTCGTATGCTCGAAGATAACTGTCCATCAGAAAAAATCTCCCGCTGTTCGAATCAAAGACAAGATTTAGAGGTTAAGCAAATTGATGAGCCTAAAAACTGGTTGGAAGATGGATTGATGGATAAGATCATTTACCTTTCCTCAACCAAGCCAAGAATCGCATCAGTATCTGGCATTGCTTGATTATCGCTGAACCCTATTCCCGTCCACTTGTTGCGATTTTTGGTGCTTATGGTGAATATGATTTCATCATTCTCATCCCTATACTCCCAAGTAGCTTTATAATCACAATTGAAAATAGTACAATTCAATGGATATTTCCATTCACCAAAACAATTCTGTTCATTTGGAAAGAATGTTTCCGGTTTTGTTTCGAATTCCGTTTCATATTGAGCTTTTATGGTTGTGATTGTGGTGGCACTTAATATTATCATCATTGTGGTTGCTGATGCTATCAAAATATTCATTGCAGAAGAATATCCGAACATGATCGATGATGAGTTATGTAATAATAATGAATTATGCGAAAAAAACATTTCTCTCATGGGTGGCCATCGTCGTTGTTGCCGACGCCAACAACAACGCGTTTTTAGTCGAAGGCAACTGGAAGACATTTTGGTCCACAAGTATCCATCACCAAAACAAGATGTGGACGATGATGGTGAATTTTTCAAACGAGGCGAAGGATATATTTCATCATCATTATTAATTTTATCATTATGGCTATTGTTGATCACTGGTATACAGCCAGATGTGGTTGTTGTGTCAATGGTCACCATCGTGGTCGTTATTATCGAATGGTATTCGAAGGATAATTGGATGATGATTTGATGGAGAAACAAGGAACAAATGAAAATCTAAGGTCGAACGAATGCGAAAACGTAATAAATCACTTCGTTTTCGTTCGAATTTTAAAAGGATGAAATTGGATCAACAACAACAACGAAAAAATCCTCTAAATTCAATTGATTGAATGAAATTGGATCTTATTTCTTTTGAATGGATGCTCGATATTTGTTTGTTCGTAGGATTTACTTGTTTGATCAGACAGCCACAGGCCACAGTCCAGTTAGTCGTTCGAACTGATGATGTCCATTGAACATGGAACGAATTTAGATGAAGATATGGATGGACAACGATGATGATCAACATCAATTGATGATGATGAGGATATCGACCTGATCATCGGCTGCCACACAAACAGACATTCCAATCGATACTGAACTCGAAGCCAACAACAACAACAACCACAACACGAAGGCCGAAAAACTTTTAACCACCACCACCACCACCACTCTGCCGAATGGTCGTCGTCCCGTTACAGGTTGTTGTATGAAAAGATATGTTCGGTGGATGCCAGTCGATAGTGTTGTTGTTAAGTCGAAGTCGAAGGAAAAAAAATTATTAGTTTTCGATCACCTTTTCGGGATGCATTCGTTGGTTGTTGGTGGCCGAAGCTTTTGCGATGTTGCTTGATTTTGTCGGCTCTACAATTGGTATTTTTTTAATATTATTAATCAAAAAAGTAGAAGGAAAAGAAGTTGGTGGAGGTTGGTAGTATCATTGGTGGCACCAGTCAAGAAATTATCCAAGCTCTCATTCTTCTCCAGTCTCCGTTTCTCTTTTTCCTCTTCTTCTTCTATCTCTAATGTGCTGGTTCTTCATACATATTTTCGGCGGCACAACCAACATCATCCACCGACATCATCGTACATTCCAAGACTCTTTCACTATTAGCGATGATGATGATATCGAGGACATAGATGGTAGAAGAGAGAGAGAGAGAGAGAGAGGGAGAGAGAGAGAGAACGTAAAAAACTGGACTTTTTTTAGCAACAAAACGAGGAAGGCAAAACCATCAAACAACAACTATCCGACCGACGACCAGCTTCCAGCTTCTTCTTTCCCGGTATGAAAAATCCGGCAGGTAGGGATAATAATAATAAAATTTGATGAGAAGAGTCTAGTTGATTAGCCTTCTGTATCTTTGGATTCTAAAACTGATTATCAAATGGAATCTTAAATACTTTCAAGTGTTTATTCGCGAAACTCTTGGTGCGGAAAAAGATCAGAGGAAATCGAGAATCAGTGATCGTGGTCGAAGGGTATGTTGGCGACCATCGATGAATGAAGAGAGCTTCAAGAATCGTCACAAGGGCCAAACACATAAACACAGACACACGAATGGACAGATTGAAAATCTGAGCAAGCCAAAGTATATTTGGCGAGTTCGTGGTAATGCAAAAAGATTTTACACCAAACACAGCTCAGCTTTAATCACAATATCCACGATGATGGTGTGCAGAGAGAAAGATCGACTAACTTGTTGGCTTCAAGACTTGAAAGCAATGCAAAATCACTGAAGAACGAAAGAGCGAGAGAAAGAGAATGGAATGGTATGGAAAGCACTGTTGTTTTCTTGTTCTTCAACTTGGAGGTAAATAACTGAAGAAAGAACTTTTGTACGGGGATACTTGGAAGCAAAACTTTCATGGAAAGCTTTGAAGCAGCAATGGTAGTAGTTTTTTGCGCTGCACTTGTTGCTGTTTGTTGTCGTTGTTGTTGGCCATAGGTAAAGGACACAATTTGTTTTGAAGTTAGCACAAATCGACCTGTCGTTCGGCATCAAATCGCCAGATGCAATGGTAGGATGTGTCGCGCTGTATCGAAACCGAAGGTGATTTGATGCGTTTTTGTTGTTTGTTCTGCTTCGGTATCCAAGATATTAGTATGCACAGGAGATGAGATCTGGATGCTGCATCTGTTTTTCTGATCCATCGTTTTGATCCATTCGTTATGACAGTAGAACAGGCACCATCAAAACACACACACACACACACAAGCTGACCTGTTTGAAGATCGATGGCGGATTGATCATCCCACATAAACCAATCCCACCTTCCGAACAATGCTGTATAACACAGATTGATGTTATGATCAAAATTCCGAATTGATTAACATTCGGTCGGGCAACAAATATACGTTGTTATTATTGTTATTAGCAGGATTATGGCGGTAGAGCTGCCTGTGTTGGTTGATGATGATCATAGAATGGAACTAGAATGGATTCGAAGGGTTGAACTTATTCGAAGCCGTTCGTTACGCTCGTATTTGGATTGAACTTGGCCATTCTCCAATCATTATTATTATTATTACCATTGTGATGATAATGATCATCATCATCATGGCCGCCGATAATTATATTTGTAAAAGCGTAATAATGGTAATGATAGCTTTTGGGAATAGATTTTAAGTGTTGATGACAGGCAAACCCATCATCATCATCACCAGCGGCATCGGTAACGGATCATTAAAAGGAATCTGGATTGTAATCCACAAAGAGAGGGAGCGGGCGCGCGCCTATAACCGGATAACTGTAAAAGAGAGTATCTTGTGAAGGATGGAAATTATCCTGGGCATTATCCTGCAGTGATATAGAGCGATGGGAGATAATTGCTCAAGATGACTGAATCGCTCTACCTGTTCAATGCGTTTCCGGTCAATTCGAATAGTGTTTAATTTGATTGGCGAGCGGCGAACGATGTCCAGGTTGGACAAAAAATCATTCAATTTTTAATTGCTGTTTTTTTCTTTTTTTTCGCCACAAAATATTTTGAGTCACTATTCGAATCTTATTGATGATGAAAAGGATGTTTTTCGGCTTTCAAATCAAACGAAATATAAAAAACAAATAAAAAATGAAATGAAATGAAAAAGAAAGGATCGTCTTCACGATCCATTGGTGCCGACCACACTCTGTGTATGCATGGATTGAGTACAGTGGTGAAGTGGTCGGCCATATTATTCCAGGAAATGAATTTGATTTTTGCTTTTTTTGTGTGTTAAAAGGAGTGAAACAGAGAGCGAGATCAGGATCCCTAATCCGTGGTGGTTCTTCAAATACACACTTCACCCAATCATATTTTGTCAAATCCAGCAGGAAAAAAAGTCCTCTCTGCCATTCAAATGTTCATTGGAATGAAACATTTTCTATTCTCGCTGGACATTGTCCACAGTTTTTGAAATCATGCAAAGCATTTTGGCCACTGTATCTGCCTGAATGAATGAATGAATGAATTGATGATGGAAATTTTTTTTAGCGTTTTCCCTAATCATCTACGGTTGATGATGATGATTGTTGTGTGGTTGTGATTGATTGAAGATCAATCAATCAATCAATAAATGGCCAAAATGATGCCTGGATAATGATGATCATTCAATGGCGGCCAACCACAATGATACAGGTGGTAATACATGGCGGCCTGTTCATCATCAAGCAAAATTAGCGATTCTATTTTTAAATTTAAAAAAAAGTCGCAATAAAAAATCTAAAATATTATTATTGTAACATTCAAATCAACCGCCAGGAAAGAGAAAGACAATTTAGCTTTTTTTACAAGCTCTCCTATTTAGACACAACAGCAAAAGAGCTGAACTGTGGGCCTCATTACAATCGGTCTAACGGAATTTCTATTTATGTAGTCCAAAAAGAACGCAAGAGACAGTCCGATAGCCACTTGAAGTGAATAGAGTTACATAATAATAAAAAAAACGAATAAGTCTTTGGTGTTGATGGACACAAAAGGCTATTGTAGGAACTATAGAAGATTTTTTCTCCCCACTTGTACACACACACACACACACTCAAACACGCACCATACACTTTTGCTTTTGCTGATTTCATTCTAAAAAAAATTCATTTTCCGGTTCTTGAATTGTTTAAGATTTCCAGCTCTTTTGTGTTTTGCAATTGTGAAAAAAATAAAAGGAATGGGCGCATATCATCATTATATCAAAAAATATGATTTTCAAATGTTGAATATGCAAACAGCGAATCACTGGACCGTTCGGGTCATCCATGATTTTTTTTTCTAAATTTAAATTGTGGTCACTCGAAATAAAAGAACATGGAACAAATGCGCATTGATATTTGTAACATACATTTAACCAGGGTGCAAAATTAAGGGCAAATTTTTCTAAATCAAAAAACTTACTTACATTCATCTAGGCATTCCTTGCATTGTTCGCGGTTACATTTTAAATTTGATAATTTATACGATGAAATCCTCTCGACAATAACTCGCCAGCAGCAAACAATGTTGTAGCCTTTTTTGAATATTCGCAATTATAATAATAATAATAATAATGATCGGTAGCTATTCTTGGAGATGAATGGTTCAAACTTAATCGTATTCGGCTCCGATGGTCAAACTAATTCGATCGCCAATTATCAATGTACTATGGTACCAGACGTTGGTGTCTAGGACGACTGTAAAACGGTAATGGAGGAAAATTTTCGATGATAATTAGACACAGTATCGAAGTGTTTTTTTCACGGCTTTTCTATCGCCCTCATCTAATTCTTTGGCCACATAGGCTATTGAGAATGTGAGAGCAATTAGAAAGATAAATCTTTGACAAATAATATCAAGATCCGAAGACAATTAATTCATTCTTTCATTGATGGCCCGAAGAATCACACAGCACACAATAGATAGGATTGAATAGATCGGATCGCGAGCCAAGGCAGGCGATTCAAGCAAGCAAATTTCAATCTAAATGAGCGCTTCTTGTTTATTCTCGGATTTTTGGAATTATTCGGTTATAATAAAGCGTTAATGAACAAATCTTTTTCTTTGTCGATCAGTTCAGGATGAATGAGCTTGGGTCATGGCTTTGAAATTTGTGCGGGGATAGACACAACCCCGGTAAATGATCAACAGGGAGATTGTTTCATAAAATGATTCGTTGAAGTTGAAGACCATATTAGTGTTTGATACTCACTGATGTCACCTTGTTTTACATCCACGGTCAAATCCTTACAATCCAAATAGCATTCATGCGGTGGATTCAGTGACCATCTTTTCGTTCCTTGCAATTGTGCCTGCCATGATGGAAGTCCAACGTGGTCAATCTTTCGGGTCAACCGGGAGGATGAAAAGAGGAAAATATGCAAGATGGTTAAATAAAATTTAAGCTTGAAAATCCCTGAGGGCAACCTAACAAGGATATTCCAGAAAATGATGGCGCCAAATGGCGGAAAGTGTTTGCTTTCAAACCCTGAAGCTACCATGTTTGATGGCCAGTGTACACATTGGTGTGGCCAAATCGTTCAGACTTGTAAATGGTCGTGTATTACAAAACAGTGGTTCCTATTCGAAGACAATACACGCACAATTCTATTTTATTTTTTTTTGTTTTTTCTTTCGGCCAGAAAAAAATGCCCAAAATATGCATGAAACTGCCCGAAACATTTGCTGTTGTGTAGTAGTTGCTGTTGTTTCTATTCCCAGACACAGTCAAAAAAGTTTTGATTTAAATTATGAAATGTCTGGAACAATGGCATGGTGGATGAAAACCATAACACGGACAGCAGCATAAGCAATCCATTGGCTTTTATTGATCTAAACAAGAGCTTTTGGAACACCCGAGCTTGATTATTGTCTCGCATTTTCTCTCTATTTTTTCGATTTTTAAGAATCTTCCCCTATTTTTTGAAAAAACAAGCAATCAACAGGTGGATTGAAGAAGAAACAAAATGTTTGTTAGCCGTGTCTCTCCGCCACATCAACTGGTTGTAAGAGAGTGGAGCTTACAACTAATTAAAGTTTCATTTTGTTTCAAAACTTTGAAACCAAAATCCCAAACTGTCTTGATGTTAAATGCTGAAGTTTGCCAAGAAAAACTAGAGCTAAAAAACTAGAGCTTTATATGGCCAGGGCTTTCGGGCAATATAAATTGCCGGCCAATAAAAACGCAAAATGCTAATTCGGATTGTCGATTTTTCAATTGAATATTAACGGAAAAACATACACACTTGTTACCATTATTATGGCTATATTATTGATTTAACTACTCGGTGCTGGTTGGTGTCCAGGCAGTCATCCATCCAGGAGCAATGATCTCAAGAATGATTGACGGGAGCTCAATGATTTTTTTTTGTTTTCGTTCTTGTTTATAATTATTGAGGATTTGTGTACATTAATTTCATTCGGATCGATTGTTGGAACCGATCAAACATGATCATTTGACTTATGTTCTGCTCTCTGTTTTGTCTGATCCAAAGTTTGATTTTGTACCATTTATTCACACACTAGCTTGTATCTTTTTTTTTCAATGGAAAAACAAAAGTGTTCGGAACAACAAGTGGTGATTATGAAAATCAATAATAGTTTTGCTGTTTATCCTCAACCGAAGTTCACCACCTTCACCGCCTTTTTTGACCTGTCCCAAAATGAAACAGGGAAGAAAAAACATCTGAAAATTCATTTAAGACACTTTAGCTATAGCTAAGCAAGAGTTGGATCTGTTAATACTTTGGTGTTAATTGTTTCAGCGAAAAAAAACGAAGAAATAGCTGGCCATAAAAGATTAAATCATTGACGCCGTATCTGTTGGGCCTACTCTCTCGTTCCCTTTCGCCGATTCGCGAAAACAGAGGCCAAAACAGATTTCAATGATGAAAAATAAAGCTTCTATAAAGACGAAGAATAAATATCTTTCGAGCGAAAACTTAAACGAAACTTCACGCACAGATTTGAACCAAAGGATTGTGGGCGTATCAGGAGGACAATACAAAAAATTTTAAAGCAAGTGACAATCATCAAATAATGATGATGATGATCATAATAATAAAAACTTTAAAAACTCTTTGACCACCGCGACCAAAACGCCGAAACAATACAATGGGGTGATACAATATTTATTATGCAATCGATTTGGAATGGACATTGTCCAATGGCCATCTTAAATGGCCAAAGCAAAGAGACAACTAATAACTAACAAACTAACTATAACTAACAAATCCAAAAGACTTGAGCAAGAACAACGAGAAAACCAAAACTAAGAAAAGATCTAAGCAAAATCTTCTTAATGTCTTTCTGCGTTCGTTTTTGAATGTTCCAAGTTTTTTTTCCCGAAAAAAACCTCTCTGCTACTGCCGTTGTGTGATTAAATCACATTGAATGGTTAGAAATGGCCAGAACGAAAAAAAAGTATCCAGGCGATCCGGGCGTGAATGTTGTGGATGCGGTTATCCACGTAACCAAGGGAAACGCGAGAAAAAAACATGATCCAATAATAATAATCAAGATGTATTATTATATGATTTATAATCGTGAATACGTAATAAAATATGTTCCAATAGTATCAATTGGAATCGTAAATACACAGCTATGTGGTTTTGCCGATACGTTTACTATACATTCGTTACACTGTTTTTTTATTCGTTAAATGGCTCTCTACCTGGCTACACTTTTTTTGCGAATATTTGAGTATTTGATTCAATTATATTAGTTACGTACACACACTACCTGGCAGCGTTTCTTATTTATTACAAACCACTGGAAAATCTTTTTCGCACACACACACACACATTCATCATTCCATGCATCCATAAAAATAAAAAAAAATCCGTTTGCTGGAACGAAAGAGCTTTCACCTGAAGCAACAGCCAATGATGGTAGCCAAACAGATTTTATATTATGTTGGAAATCAGTGAAAACTAAATGGATTCATGAAAGCGAAGAGAACAAGCATCTCAAAAGCTGCTTAATGCTTGAAGGTCAATACCTGGTCAGTTCATGTGAATGCAACAGTTTCATCACACGAGATTTTGAAGAACAAACAGCCTGAAAAAATAGCATTATTTTTGTAGCAATTTCTCTCTCCCTCTCTCTCTCTCTCTCTCTCACTTGTTGAATCAAAACT
>JAOZJS010000612.1:0-25097 GCA_025882695.1 Amerodectes protonotaria
GACAAACACACACACACACTCGCTTAAGCTGGAATTTATTTCTTCCATTCATTTTCAAGCATTCACACTTGTCGCGCTTATGGTATTTTTGATATTTATGGCGCTTTTTTGGTTTGCTCTGGCTTTGGCTTCGCTTTGCCTTTCCAAAGCCAAAATACATCGCGGCAGACAGACCGAGTGCGAGAGGGCAAGAGCAAGTGCACAGAGAGACAGGCGCGAAGGGCCAACAAGCGTACAAGCAAGCAAGCAAGCGGCCAAGGATAAGAGTGCCAGATGTTGATGATAGATAGCGCAACGAGCCGAAGAAAGCCGAAGATTTTGGGGGCTGCTGCTTTCGTTTCATTTCGCTCAGCAATGACAACGAAGACGGCTGTGCGCAACACAGCCACCACAACACACCACACCATTATCATCATCAAATTTCTCAGACTTGTTTGCGTGTGTGAGTGAGCGTTGATGAACAGAACAGAACACTGCCCACCACCACCATTATCACACGCACTGAGCGAGACACACACCGAAGAGGGAAACCAGAGAGGGACGGAGCGATTGGCTATGATGGCCAATGATCAAGATGACCATCATGATGCTGATGCTGCTCTGGCTGTTGTCGTCGTTGATAATGGTTTTGACCAATCACCAACGACAACAACAGCAGCAGCAACTGTTGTTTTAGAAGACAAGAACAACACAAGATAAAATAGAAGGCTGGCGTTTGGCCTGCGCACAAATGCACAGATGCACACTCACACACACACAAGTGGACAGTGGATGGACAGAGACGAGAATTATGATAAAGAGGCTGAAGCTGAAGCGAAGACTGAGGCAGAGGCCGATGATGATGATACAGCTTAAGCGCGCGCTAGCTTTAACTTGCCCAACCAGTTTTTCGCTTTAAAAAAACGAAATAGCCAGCGCATTCTTGATGGTTTTTTTTAGCGCCAAATAAGAATTTGTTTGTTTTTACCCACCCCGGGAATTGAATCCTAACCGGAAATCCAATTCAGAATCCCAACCAATTCAAATACAAATTCGAATCAATTGACTAATTTCAATGTAATTTTTTTTTCGTTTGTTATTTGTTCCGCATCTCTTGATGCTAGGATTTGGAATTTTACGGTGTGATGAGATTCTATTTCCAGGATGCCGGACAAAAAGTGGCCACCAAATGTATGCGTATATCATCAACGGCGTCCACAGCGGATGTTATCAATAATTTGATTGAAAAATTCCGTCCCGACATACGTATGTTGTCCGTACCGGAATATGCATTGTACGAGATACATGAGAATGGTGGTATGTAACAAACTTGCATAGACAAATGTTCTTTTTTTTGGTTGTTGATTGATCGATACACAATTAATCAATCGATCATTTATTCCATTCCATTCCATTCTTTTTTTTCTCTCTCTCGCTCTCTTTCTGGCTGGCCGAAAATTCAATTCAATTATCATCACTATTGCGCAATCGGGAATTGTCGTTGTCGTTGCCATACTTGTGTGTGCGTGTGTAGAAGAGAGAAAACTGGCCGATGTTGAATTTCCATTGTTGGTCCAATTGAATTGGCATAAAGATGATCGTGAAGGAAGATTTTTATTACGTAGAATGGATGAAAAGACTTATGTAAGTTTTCCCGTTGTTTTGTTTTGTTCGTTGTGTGTTCCGTGCCAAAAAAGCCTCGGTTTTTTTCATCCGAACAAAATGGAAAAAATTGGACTCGATTATTTTCCTATTATCATCATCATCATTACCACCATGAATGAATGAACGAATGGATGGTGATGATTGTTGGTGGTGGTGGTTGGTGGTTGATGGTTGTTGTCTTCAATTTTGTTTTCCAATTTTTAAATTTTCAATTTTCAAATATTTTTTTCTTCTCGTCTACCTTTCGTTTTCCGGATTCGGTCCTGTTCGTTTCCCATCATCATCATCATAGCTTCCTGGATTCACATCGGATAGTGGCAATATATTCAATAGGAAATTATCAAAACGTGAAAAGAAAGAGAAAAAGAAAAAGGAGAAAAAAGAGAAAGCATCCGCATCATCGTTGGCCAACAACGGTATGGCCAACAGCAACAATTGTAATAGTAATGGTGGTGGCGGCGGTGGCGGCGGCGGCGGTAGAAAAGATTCCATGAAAATGGCCAAAGATTCATTAGCGGAAAAATTATACACGGAATTACCGGAGACCAGTTTCACTCGGTCCATATCGAATCCGGAGGCGGTGATGCGTCGTAGAAGGCAACAAAAATTGGAGAAAAAATTACAACAATTTAGTCAAGAAGGTGGTGCGGATGCTGGCGGTACATTGCGTATATTCGGAGAATCCATCAATCAGGATGTCCCATATAAAACAATATTGTTATCCACCCGAGATACTGCTTCGTTTGCTGTGAAAGAAATTCTGGAAAAATATGGTAAAGATAAAGAAGATCCACAACAATATTGTCTGGTACAGGTGATTGTTCCCTATGTGAATGGTGATTCCGGAAATCCCAACGGGGTCCACCAACAGGATGCTAATGGTGGTTCTACTGGCAATCCTGGACAGCAACAGCAACAACCAGCAACAGCTTCACAAAATGATTCAAATAGCACCACCAACAACAACAACAACAACTCAGGAATACGTGAATACATTTTGGATGATGATGATTGTCCATTGATTATAGAACGTTCACATAATAAATCACGTGGCGTGTTAACATTCCATATCCGTAGACGGCCACCAGATTATCAACCAAGAAGAAGAAAGAAGAAGCTTGGTGAACAACAACAACAGCAGCTGCAGCAGCAACCACCACAACATCCGCAACAATCCCAACAACAACAATCATCGTCGCAGCTCAATTCACCAACATCAACATCATCATTGAATCCATCATATGAGACCACGTTCGATGCTGATGGTAAAGTGGAAACATCATCAACCATGGGAACCATTGGAGCAATCAAAACGGAGAACAATGTTGGACAACCACCATTATTACCACAACCAACAGCACAACAATCATCATCAACGACGGCATCGATGATGTTCAACACTGGTTCATTGCAACGACATCAAACAATGGGCAGTTTGGCACGTTCCAGTACCAGTACGATTGGTTCACAGATGCCGACCAATACATTGATGGATCAAAATATGTCCCGTGGTATTGGTGGACCACCAGCACCAACATCATCATCGCAGATGATCAATCATCATCCCGCACAAATGATCCGTAAAGGTGATAATATATTGCCGGCCATTCTGGAAGTTGGTGAAGAAGTTGAAGATCTATTTTTGACCACCATCATCAAACGTATCGATCCGAACCAGGTACAATTCAAGCTATGCATTACATATTCATTGTATATGGTTACCAGATATCGTGCATCCACTTATTTCAAGCCGGAAATCACACCGGAAATCCGAGCAGAATTGTTGATTATGTTCTGTATAAAATATTCAAAAATGATACAACAAACCATCACTGAACACCAGAAAGATCAATCATCGTTGGCGTTCTGGTTGGCCAATTCATCGGAGATATTGCATTTTTTGAAGAATGATCGCCATCTAAGTGCGTTCACATTCGATTCACAGGATATATTGGCCGAAGCCGTACAGATGGCGTTCAAATATTTGGTTACATTCCAACAAAACGATCTACAAGAAGCATTATCAACGTTCTCTCAAGATATCGTTGATCCAACCAATGGTGCCATGGACAAAATGACCCAGAATATATTGAAAGTATTGTCCAATTCAATGCAACTATTGCGACGTTTCCGTGTGAACGCTGCGCTTACCATTCAGCTATTTTCGCAACTATTCCATTTTATCAATATGTGGCTGTTCAACAAGGTTATCGGTACGCCGGAAACCAATTATTGTTCAATGATGTTCGGTATGAAGCTCAAACAATGTCTTGCTCAAATTGAATTGTGGGCGGAAAAGCAAGGCTTAGAATTGGCTGCCGAATGTCATCTATCCCGTATCAAACAAACGGCGATGTTTTTGCAAGCAACGAAAAAATCCCAAGATGATTTGAATTCGTTGGTGGCAAATTTTTACAAACTAAATTCAATACAATTACGAGCTTTGTGTGAACGATATCAACCGATGCCCGATGAATTATCGTTCACGGCGGATAATATCCAAAATATGGTACGAATGGCTAGAAAAACCACTGATGAATTGATATTGAATGATGGCCGAGAAATACGTTTGGAAGAGGAAAGTGATCTACAATTGCCATTTCTTCTGCCTGAAGATGGTTATTCCTGTGATATTGTTCGCAGTATTCCTACTGGATTACAAGGATTCGTTCAAACATTGGTACAAACCGGTGTTTGTAGTTTGACCATACAACCAACAGCTTCAGGCTATTGGACTATTTATTTTATTAATTTTCAACCGGATCAACAGCAGCTGCAGCAGCCGCCATCCAACACCATCATACCATCGCACACATCATCAACAACCAGCCGAATGTATCAAGAATACAGTGAGAACATGAAAAATTCACAACGTAATAGCGTAACAACGAATCTATCCATATCCGATAAGAATTCCATATCGAATGTACATCATTTTGCATCGAATAACAATACGAATAACCAACAGATGAACCAACAACATCATTCATTACCGAAATCCCTGACACAGACAATGTTGACCGGCAAACAACAACCGCAGCAGCAGCCTGGACCACCACCACCATCATCATCAACAACAATGCTTCCCGGTCAAATGATGACCCTAGGTCTTAATTCCGCCGCATATGGTACTGTTCGTATGATGGCCGAACCGGAAATTCAAGTGATCAAATTGCAAAAGATCAATAATGGTATTGGTTTAAGTATTGTGGCAGCTAGAGGCACCAACCAAAGTCAATTAGGAATTTATATCAAATCCGTGGTAAAAGGTGGCGCTGCTGATATGGTAAGTTAACCGAAAAAATTGAAATTTCGAACTTTATTTCTGATTCGTTGCTTTTCGTTGCACAAACTCCTCCTCCCCCGAAAAGGATGGACGATTGGAGGCGGGAGATCAATTGCTCAAAGTGGATGGCCAATCATTGATTGGCATTACGCAAGAGAAGGCCGCCGAATTAATGACACAAACCGGGCCAGTGGTAACATTGGAGGTGGCCAAACAAGGCGCCCTATATCATGGTCTTGGTGGAATCCTAAGCCAACAGGCTTCTGCTTCCGCAGCCGCATCAGCGTCCATGATTGCCAAAAGTAATTGCTGCTGGGAAAACCAGAATGATTTGATTTGATTTGATTTCGTTTTTGGATCTAATTTCTGTTCAATCCAATCCAATCCAACCCAACCATTTTTTTTATAGATATGACATTACGGCCACGTATGGTGGTGCCGAACGCAAACGATTATGGTTCGTCGATGCATCATCGTTTCAACAGTCAATATAGTCCAATGTTATCGCCGCAACATCATCCACAAGCAGCTAGGGTTCCCGGTATGTCCATTGGAAATGGCATTTGGATTTGGATTGTTCCAAAAACTAATTCAATTATCTTCTTTTGTTTTTGTTTGTGTTTGATCCATCATGTTTAGGGTATAATTCGTTGCCACTATCGTTAAATTATCCGTATAGAAATCAAATGGGCCAGACCATTGGTCCGATTGGTGCAGGCGGCGGCGGTGGACCACAGCAGCTACCATCGATGAATTATGGTGCTTCGGCCGGTGCTGTTGGTGGCAATTCGGTTATAAATAATCCAAATATGCGACCAGAATCACAATTGAGCTACAATTCACAGACGGCCAACAACAACCACAACAATATGAGCCCATCTTTAGTCAATAACACCAACATCAACAACAACAGTAATAACAACAATAATATTGTCAATGGTAGACATATGAATTTGTCCACGGCCAGTTTACCCGCAGTGAATCAAAATCATTCGCCTGCTGCAGCGCACATATTTGGCAATCATGCACCAATGCCATCATCCCATCAACATCTTCATCAGCATCCACATCCACATCATCCGCATCATAATTTGGCGGGAGGCCCAGAAGAACGTCACTATCAGAACATACAATTGTACCATATAAATCCGACGTCGTCGTCGATCCATAATCCCAATCCGAGTGGTGGTAATCAGATTTCATCGCAACAGCAGCAGCAGCAATCATCCAGCGTTAGCAATATGATGCCTAGATCAAGATTGTCGGCCAGCCAACAACCACAACAAACATCATCATCATCAGCAGCAGCTTTGGCCAACGGATTCAGGCCATCCAGCTATCATGGATCATCTTCGATAATCAATTCAATGATTAGAAATTCCAATTCAGGTCTGGGAAACATTGGCCAAACCAATGTTAATGGTCCACCGCCTCCTGCACCTAAGCCGAACAGATCGATGGTTTTGGGCCAGAGCGGTGGTGGCCCAAGCGGTGGCTCAGTTAGTGGCCAGGAAAATATGATCCAGCATAATAATCATAATCATCAAAATCATAATAATAATAATATGAATCCGTATCAACATCAGCAGTTACATCCGCCGCCACAACAACAACCACAACAGCCACCACCTCCAGCGGTGAATTATCGTTATGGTCCAAAAGGTTCAATATCATCTCCTCTTACCACCACCACCACCACCCCCAGTACCACCGGCACAGATCTTAAATCAACGAAAAAAGTTTCATGGGACGATAATCCTGCCAGTGTTTTAAATCATCATGGTGATAGTGATAATAGTGAAGAGATTGAAGATGATGATGAGGATGAAGATGAAGGAGGAGAAGAGGAAGCCAATAATAATGCAAATGGAAGACGAGAACAAGAGGCAGAAGAACTGGAAGGAGAAGAAGAGGAGGAGGAGGAAGAGGATGAGGATGGAGACGGGGAAGGAAAAGATGGTGCAGGAGGAGGAGGAGGAGACGAAGAAGCACAAGAGGATCGTTTTTCATTGCAGGACATTGATGATGTGCTTGGATCGCATGGATCCAATGGTGAGGATTGGCTGAATAATTATGTTAGCGGTAGTACGCCGGGCGTGATCGGTGCCCAAGAGGTTTATAATGATCCTAGGAAACGGATCGAGGCTGAACGTTTTAAATCGAGCCGTAATCAAACCAATCAGGATAAATTACCGGAAAAATTATCATTCCAGGAAAAGATGAAAATGTTTGCCAAAAAAACCAGTGGTGGAGTTTGATGATTAACACTAACGACTGACAATTATTTTATTATTATTAATATTATGATGATGAATTATTATTACATTTATTATGAAATTTTATTATGAATTTTGAATTATGAATTATGAATTTTTTTCTTCGTCGTCGTCGACCAAAACCAAAAAAAAACGAATGAAATAAAACAATTCCGAACAATAAACGTGTGCATGTATGTATATGTCGTGTCCGAAAAAAACGTTCCGTTCGTAGTTCGTAAAACAAAAATAGGAGGTTACACGTATTATGGCGAACCGCAATTGCGCCGCGCAATAGAGAAAGGCAGGAGAAAAAAACGTTCGTAGCGCACAAAATAGGAGGTTACACGATCAGCCAGTCAACCAGCAAACCAACCACATGCGCCGCCCATTTCTATTTGGTTGATCGATCAACCAGCCAATCAAACCAACCAAACGAACCATTCGTCATCGGCATGTGCTCGCGCATGCAAACTTGCCTTGCATTTTATCTTGCTTGCTAGCTAGCTAGCTAAACGACCAAAAATCTATTAATTAATTACACACCGCTTTGCGTGATTAAAACGGGGTACGACGATGATAATTAGACGGTATGAGAATTTCGGTTATTTGAACTTCGATTTAGATCGAGAAGAAAATATCGATTTGATTTGATCATCCACTAATAATGACGATTATGATTACACAATATAAGAATGGACCAGATCACACACACACATCTTCAGGGCTAGTGGTGGTTCGGGTGCATTGATGGTTGATTGCTTCGCAGACAACCACCACCACCATAATAATGATCATGATGATGATGATGATGATATATTGTATTAGTTGGATCGAAGTTTCCTCCCACCAGAAGAAGAAATATCTGCGGATGATTGCAATTGTGTGGGTGTGAGTGTGGGTGTGTTGTGTATTGTTTTCTTCGATTTTGATCGATTCATTTCATCATTCATCACAATACGTACCACCATACACCACCACCACCATCACCATTGGTGTATACAAAAGGTCGGTCTAGTTTCGCTGCCGATCCATTGTTCGGTGGCGCGGGGCAATATCTTCTCAATAATATCAATCCAGGATATATATATTGATCAAAATCGAACAATAAGTGTGCGTGTGTGTGTGTGTGTGTATGTGAATAATGAACTTTCTCCAACAACAATAGAACCAACCAATAATAATAATCGAGATTGAGATTCTAGGATGAAGAATGGGTTCAAGTGGTGGTGGTGGTTTTGATGGTGGCGGTGGCGGTGGTGGTGGTATCAACTCTTGAAATTCATTGAAGGATTAATTTTTAATGGATTCCAATGGTCTCGCTCCAATGAATCTGGTCGTGCTGAATGTTTGTTTGTTTGTTTGTTTCCGCAGTCTGTGGCACATCCAGTTGAACTTGGATAAATTTTAAAAAACCGCATTCTTGGTGCAGCTCCCGCTAGCCGAACATCAAGAATTTGGCCGCTAAAGATCTCTCTTTAGGATTCGATTGTTCTGGTGCGGATCCATCTCTCTCACTCTCTGATTCATCCATCAATAATTGATCAACGATGGCGTGTATGTGGATATTTTCGGCGATATATTCGATATATCAGATCAGAAAGTTGGGCACGATTCACGCTTCAATGGCCAGGTTGATTGATTGATTGATTGATCTCGATCATCGATGTGCCGCCCGGCGATGATAAACGCCAGAACAACAACTACAACACCAGCGAAAAATTTATAAAACCACCAGCACCATAATAGAATTTCTATTGATTTGGGCGTGATTGCCTGTGTGTGTGTGTGTGTGGGCGCGCCTTGTATTTGCTGGTTTTGTTTTGTTTTGTTTTTAATATTGAAGAATCCCCGAAAGAATCCTTTTCCGGTTTTGTTCGCGGTCACCAATGCGGTCATCGCGTTAACCGTTCTATTTTCAGTGTTTTTCAAAGCATTTTCGCGGTTGTATCCGTACTTTGCGGATGATTTGATTCTATATTCGAAATGGGGAGGAGCCATGGCTGTGGTGCGGGGGGCAGGGCAGAGCTGTAGCAGCAGCAGCAACAGCAGGCGGTATCGAACAATCGCAAACCATCAACAATAATAATGGAACTTGAACAAAAAACAAAAAAAAAGCAACCAAACAGGTCAACACACAGATCGTTAGATCATCTATTTTTCGTTCGTTTCGTTTCGTTCATTTGGTTTCGTTGTTTATGAACGCACTCACAGAGAGAGAGAGAGAGAAAGAGACAGAAAGGGGCGGGGAAAGAAATCATTGATCCATGCTGTGTGTATGAGGGGGGTGGCAGCAGGCAGGCAAGCAAGGGTGGGGCGTAGTGTTCATTTATCTCCAATGATCACTATTGCAACACTATTGCCATCATCATTTTGTTAACCCATTGTGTGTCGATGTCGATGAGAATTCAAGTTTCTAACCCAATTGGGTTGTGACTTAATTTAATTAGTGACATATATAAATTAGCATACATTTAACACAATTGGCCTTCTTTCTTCTTTTTCGGGCGCCATTCTTCAACAACAACACAGCCTTAATGATGATCGCTGGCACCACACACACAGGTAACTCCTATGTGATTATTAGGTTGTTGCTGCTGCCAGAATCATCATCATCATCACCGGGCGCCATGAGCATCGAAGCATTTTCAATGAATCACATAATCATAATCATCATCATTATTACCCTTGGCCATACAAATGGCCGTACCAATAGCTATCGTTTCGCCTGTGTACCTTGTATATAATATATTAGATCATTTTTTTTCGTTCGTTCGTTTGGCTGGCTGGTTGGTTGGGAGCCATACGCCATTTCTTACCAATGTTGTTATTGTTGTTGGTCGTTTGTTCGAGGTAACAACAACAATAGAATCATTTGTCATTGTGTGAAGGATAGAGATGAATACCCAGTGTGTGTGCGTGTGTGTGTATGTTTACGGGAATGAATGAATGAATGATGAGCTGATGATGATTTCAGTTTTCCCGGTTTGATGTATGGAGGCCGGTTAACAAGCAAGCAAGCAAACGAGCTAGCGAGCTAACAGCGAAAAAGAATTGATCAACCACAACATCAGCGTGAAATATCTTTCTCTCTCACAGAGAAATCTAGGCAGGCAGACAGACAAATGGACTTGGCGAGAAGCTAGAGAATGTTTGGGAAAGAATCGATTTTTTTTGGGGGGAGGCAGAGGGGGATGGGGTGGGTAGAAATAGCCGAAAATTCAATAACCGAACTTGGCACTGGTCATTGGTATATTGACCAGTCGACCAGCAAAGAGTATAAATTGATTATGATGATTATAATAATAATTATTAGTAGTATTTGTATTAGCCATTGAAAATCATCAACTATTGAACCAGACAGACCAGACAGAGAAAAGTCCGATCGCTGTTGTTGTTGTTGCTTGTTAATGGTAACCGGAAATCGTTTCAAGTATTCCGGGAAACGAAGAAATCTGAGGCCAAAGGAGAATATGATGATGATGATGATGAAGAAAGGAAACAAAATCATAAACATCCGCCAGATGTTTATGATTTTGTTTCTCGCTGTGTGTTTGTGTTTGGTTCGTTCGATATTTCGTTTAACTAACCAATTTCATTTGCTTGTATTTTTTGGTTGGTTGGCTGGTTGCTTTGCTTTTGTGTTTCGTTTTACAGACCTCTTAACCCCCTCTGTCTCTCAGTCGCGCGCGAGGTTCGCTCGTTCGAGGTTCGCTCGTTTTGCAAAGATATTATGGCTATTTGGGCAGAGAGAGCAGCAGCAGCCGACGACTAAGAAGAAAACGAAGAAGAAAAAATTCAGAATTTTTCTCCGTCTTCTTCTCCACGAAAACTCACTCAACCATTATAGAAGTTTGCTTTGAAGAAGAAGAAGAAGAAGAATATCCACACACGCATATGTTTTGATCTATTTATACTGGTGAAAGGAGAAAAAAAAGGAAATGGCAGCCATCAACAGCATGAAACAAGAAGAAGAAGAAATTTTCGCTGTTCAGCAGGATGTGCCATATTGCCATTCTAGTTCTGGGGTGTTGATGATCATTATTATTATTATTATTGGCCAATATAGACGACAGGCATATATCATCATCAGTGAGGCGAGAGAGCGAGCAATCAGTGGTAATGGAAAATTCAGAAAATCAAACAAGACATTTTGGAAAGAAAACAATAAACATTCGAATGAATGATTGATATTGATTTAAAAAGACGAAGACGAGAAGAAGGCTAAAATTGGAAAATTTCGATCCCGAAAACCAATCGGCACCCGAGAAGGATTATTCGACTGCTGAAAATGCAATTTTTAACCCATTTTTGCCTAAATTTTTCGTTTGTTGCGGCCCAAAAATATTATTTATATTATCCGTTTCTATCGATTAGTAACACCAAAACCGAAACATAGAAACCGAATCAACAAAAACAATAGATTCGAGAATAGAAATTTTGAAATTAGCTCCGCCCAGCCCCTTTTTGGCATAACAATGATGAACAAAATTCAATAAAAAAGGGTTCTGTCAAACACACTGAGAGATTGGGCGGCCGGTTGCGCCATTGTCTTTGCGCCGTTGAATTTGTTCAACACTTTTGCTCCTCCTACTTTTTTGCTTGTGCTTTCTGATATATACCACCACACAACAATAGTATTGTATGAGTCAGATGTATGTCAACATTGATCGGATCAATCAATCACTTCAATCAGCCAATAAAAATACACACGAACACACATACGCACACACTTCATTCAAACCCATTGTGCTGTATCACTGTCGATGTGTGTGTGTGGTTTATAGTGTTTTAATTTTAAAACTGTAACTGTTACACACGCACACACACACACACAGTACTAAACGGTGACGCCCTATTGGTGAGAGCCAATATCAATCGCGCGCGCTCACACACACACAAGGACACACCTTCTGATGCACTGGAAAATAACACAAAAAGGCCAAAAATATAAAACAATGGAAGGGGGCTGTGTCTTGTTGTTACATCGTCGTCATCATTTCGTTTCACATTCACATACACACACACAAACTAGCTGTTCGCGCTTTCACAGCCAGCCAGCCAGTCAGTCAATAAGTGTGATGTGCGTGTTAACAAGCGCACACACGGTAGATTCCGGTCGCCAAGCCGACAACAAAACGAAATTCATGTCATTGACTTGGATTGGTCGATTTTCAAGATCTATTTTCAGCCAACCAGACGCCAGATTGATCTAGGCTAGGTTAGATTAGGCGAAAATGAGAGAGAGAAAAACAATAAAAAAAATGCACCTAATTCAATCATGGCCGATTTGAAGGTTTCGTCGAGGAAACCAAATCAAATCACACCACAATATTGATTAGGATTGTTTTGTTCGAGGGCGTGTGAGAAGGGGGCTGAAATTGAAATTACTAGAATTGGATTTAATGGAATTGGAAATTGGATTAATACTAAATTTAGAATTTGAATCTGTTTCTCTCTCAAAAATGTGTTTTGTTTCTCGCGCTTGGATTTTCTTTTTTTTTGGTGGTGTCCGAACCAAGCGTCTGACTGTACCCAGGTGAATGTGAATGATTTGATAACAACAGAAAAGAAAAGAAAAATGTCCCCACGAAACACGCCAAACAAATTATCAAAATAGATTAAAAGGGATAAGCAGGTAACAGTAGCGGCAAGGTGGAACCAGGTAAATCAATAAATGAAAACAAAAACCGAGTAAGGTGGCGGTGACGGTGATTCACAAGATTACGGTTTTATATGTTTTGTTTTTTGACGACGAAAACAACGACAATAATTAGCCCAAAGCCCGCGATACCTGAGCGATAGGATAGCGATAGCGAAAAAGAGAAATAATAATCATTTCTTTAAGATACAGCGAGAGAGAGAGACACGACGAGAGAAAATCCAAGAAGAGAAAAACATTCCATCATACAGTTCACACACACACACACAGGTATTCTTCTCAGGTAGACAAGTTCAACGGGGGCACAACAATAAGAAAAGCACAACAACAACAACAACAGTAGCATTAGGGGTGACTTATTGTGATGGTTGAAAAGTTGTTACAGATTTTTTTTGTTCGTTTGTTCGGTCGTTCGAAAATCGAGAGAGAGAACGAACGAGAATGAACTAACGAACGTTTTTTTCTGGTGTATTTCGGTTACGGAGAGTATACACTAATACTAATACTACTTACTAGTTGTGCGATTGTTTGTTGTGTCCGGTTGGTATCTAATTTTATTATTATTTTTTTCGTGTGTGTGTTTGGTGACTACTTTTCGAACGGACTGTACATGGTGGTGATGTATTATGTGTCACCAAAGCCCGAATACGGATACTTGCCGACGCCCGATCGAAGATGATTGTTGAATTTGATTGAACATCGAACATTGGCCCCTCCCACTATCCATGAAAACACTGCCCGCTACAGGTTGAGATATCATCAAATGGAACAATGTTGTTGTTGTTGTTGCTATTGTTGTTGCCGTCCAAAACCGTCCAGCCGATTGTTGTCCGATTCGAGCCAAATTTGTCCGATAATTACCGAAACGATAACCATCGATACCATCGAAATCATCATTTTTATAACATCCTAATAATAATAATAATCAAACAACAACGATATGTTGATCAATTGTAATCGATACAACAATCGATATCGTTCATCACTGAATAAATTCGAAAAATCCTACCGCGAACAACAACTAGAACAACAACAACAAGGTTCTTCTGCAACAATATTATTATCATCATCATTATTATTGTTTGTATTAAGTTTTCATGTAAATGTCTGTGATTCTACCGAAATGATGATGATGAAGCAGCAGCAGCAGCAGCCATCAAACAAGCATTATATAATTCTTGACCCTAAAACGGATGCAGAGAATTGGCCGGATACGAATCTTGGCGATCTCCGAACCAACGCCAACGCCAACGCCAACGCCAGCACTAGCACCAGAACAACTGCCAAGCCAACAATAACGACGACGACGACGACCATTGTTGTTGTTGAAGATGAAAGCCATCATCAATACAACAACAACGATAATAATAATAATGTTGTTGGTGGTGGTGTTGGTGCCAATGTCAATAAAGCCATCAATGGAACCGATAACGGCAACAATGGTCGAATAATGGATCCATTATTCGATCATGATGATGATCATCATGGAAATGGTGGCGATCTGAGAATGGTGACAACGAAAATAGTGCCAAACAACAGTAGCAAAATGGCGCCATGGCCCACGTCGTCGTCGCCACCGCAGCAGCCGACGACAACAACAACAACAGAATTGGATCGTTTATTTCGAAATGGTCGTGAAACGCATGATGCATTCATCAAACGTATCATAACCGCATCAACGTTTAGAACCAATAATAATAATGGCTTTTATAACCATAATAATAGAACCATTAATGATCCAATCAGGGTTGTGAAAGCTCCATCGTTGATGACATCGCCGCCACCGCCAAGAATAGCCACCACCACCACTAAAACTAAATCACTCTCATCAATGGATCGATCCAACAACAATGATAATTATCAAAAGATTCTTGGTGGTGGTGGTGGTGGTCACAATGCAGCAGATGCAAAAATTTTCTACAACAACAACAATGATCATCATTTTAATCATCAACATCAATTTGATCCATGGCATTGGGATTCGAAGCGTAGTAAAACGAAAATCAATCCAAAGACAACCACCACCAACACCAAGATCCGCCATCAAAATGATTCGAAAGATTCGAATCAATTTTCAAAGCCAATCAAAAAACCATTCGGAACCACGATGGCCCAGAACAAGTCAACATTGTTCCAAGTGGTGGTGAACGTTGGCGAGAAGCCTGCCCGGTCGGCGGTTCAGGTGGTGCCACCACCGGCTGATTGGGTGCCGAAAATTTTCGCCACACCCTCCGTCTCCGCCTCCACCACCACCACAACTACAAGCACAACGCCTAAACCAAGAAGAACCACCAGCACCACCACTGCCAGGCCATCATATTTCTATTCGACCACCATTCGATCATCCAATCATGTACGACCAAGTTCAATGAAACACCACCACCAAAACCACCAGGACCAGAAGTATGGTAAAAAAGATAGAAAACCAATGAACAATGGGAAGTATTCGAATCTGAATACTGAAACAGCATCAAAAACACAGAATGATGGTACGTGATTTTTTTTGAGGGTGGAGATACTGGGGGTGGGGGCGTGTACGGGAGCCATCATTATATATTAATGATGATGATGATGATGGCTCCAGGAATCTTCGTGTGTGCGTGTGTGTGTGTGCTTAGGCTCGGGATGCTAATTTCATTACTATCATTTTTTTTTCGTTGCTGCTGTGCTTTGCTGTCGTTAGCCATTTTAGCATGTGATGTTTTATGGAATTTTTTTTGGTTCTCGGCTGGTTCCCTCGTTCGCTTTCGAGACCAAACTCCATTATTGAAATTATATTCAAAGCATAGGGCAAGGACGACGATGGGCGCCCGAAGAAAATCAATGCAGGGTGAAATTTGCATCCAAAATGGGCGCCAGTCCAACAGGGGACTACGGCAAATTCCTTCTCGGGCTCGGGATCGACTCCCGATTGCTCCCTTTGAATGCCGTCTCGTTCGGCTGTGTGTGTGTGCATGTGATTAGTTGGGCGCGATAAACAAACCAGCCGTACAAAGAATTAACAGCATACACACCGACACAAGCAGAGAGTTTTGTCGTTGATGATTCTATTGATTGAATTAGGGCGCCGGGCGCCCGAGTGTCGCTTTCATCGCTCTATCTATTTATATATATCTGCGTGTGCTGCTCGTAAATCTTGGTCTTTTTTGCGACGCCAATTTGGGTTCCTTCTTTCCGCTATCTGTTTATCTGTTTTATCTAATTTTTGCCCGTTCATAAATGTCGGCCTGTTCATAACACAATTCCCGAGAGCTAATTATTGTCAACATGAAAATCCGAAGCAAAAATGCTAATAATAATCATCATCATTATGGTAATAAATAATGCAAATGGTCACACAAATTTTATGGCGCCCGTGTCGTAACAGCATTATTATTATTATCATCATCATCAATTGTTTGCCGCAACAACAACTGTAATAATGAGAATGAGAAAATAAAAATAAAAAAAAGAACAAATAGCCGTGGCTCCCGAATGACGACAATTAAAATAGGAAGGGAAATCTGAGCTGAGTAGTTGCTCTAGCAATTTCGAACAAAAAAGCGATCAATTCATAAACAGAATGACAGAAAGGGGAAACGGAAAAAGAGAGGGGAGAGCGAGCGAGAGAGAGGGTCGATTATATCGATTGTATCGATTAGTTGAATTTAATTAATTTTTTTCTATTCTCTCGTTTCGTTCACATTTCCGATTGTTTTCCGGAATCTAATCCTTAAACAGAATTGGCCACATTACTGAAGCAAGAGTTTGATGCGAAAAAAGCCCAACTAAATCATTCGAAGCCGTTGATTTTGTTCAACGATGATCTGAATGTTCATGATGGTCTGTTGATGTTGAACAACGACAACAACAATGATGATGATGATGGCGAACCGGATGTTGATCACCAAATACCATCGTTGAAGATCAGCACCAGTAGCCAAGAAGAGATGGACAGTTTGATACAAAATTTGACCAAACAAACCAATCCATTGTTGGCGCCACCACCACCAACGCGGTTGTTTCCACCGTTACCACCATATCAGCTAACATTCGTTACGGTCGGTGTGGATGGTAGCATCCGGTTGGACAAGAACAAGGGTGATAATTCTAGTAGCACCTTACATAATCATCCACATCCGCATCCGCATCCGCATTTGCATCATCATAATCATTCTAAAACTAGTCACCAACAAACTAATTATGTTAATCGTAATGTTAGCATTGTAAACAATCTGGTTCCAATTATTAAAAAGGTTCCAAACGAGACAATGACGTTGGCTGGGTCGGCTACGAATCGGCTGAAGACAGCATCGACGACAACAACAACAGCCAGTCCAATGTTTATTTTCATCACAAGCACAACATCAACAACGACGACAACGACAACAACAACGATCGCACCGATTCCCAAAAGAATCCCACCAACGATGAATGGTAACCTTTTGAACACGAATGTTTTTCTTTCATCACGAATAACGACAACGACGACCACGGCAGCACCTAGAAGGCCGACAGCATTTATTGTGGCTAAATTTCCGAAAACCAACAACAACAACAACAACAACAACAAATACAACAACAGCCTGTCCCGATGGACCATTCCGAAGACGAAGAATAATAGCATCAGCTTGATTCAATTCAAAACAACCGAAAGCCGCTTCCCATCACCACCACCACCATCATCATCGACAACAACAACAACAACGGAATCGGTCAACAATGGTTATGAAGTGGATCACGGCAATGATGATAATGATGATAATAACGGAACAACAATTGCACCAGAATTGGCTGCTGGTGGTGCACCACCATTGTTTGATTTGAATTCCGATGAATCTCATCAGTTCAACACTAGCATTTTTGGATGGAACATGACCGGATCGTTCAAGAATCCACCAACGCCAAAATCCAATGCTACCATGTCCACTGCTGCTGGTGGTGACCATCCGACCATCGTGGCAACAAGTGCAACCACAACCACGTTCCGTATGACCACCGAACGTTTAGCATACATTCTGATTGGATCTTGTTGTGCACTGTCGGTGGTTTGTTTGATCATTGTGGCAATGTCGGTCCGGTTCAAGGATATTTGCGATGAATATCGTTCGTGGAAACACGCCGAAAAGGCTGCATTACGATGGCAATGGCATCAACGGATGCGGATGGCGGCCATGGTTACCAATACTCATAATACTAATACTAATCATAATCATAATCATCATCATCATCAGAATCGTGATTTGTTGATGGCCACCAGAATGATGGGCGGTGGCCATTCAGCGTCGGCCGGCCAGGATGCTCGAAATGGATTGTTGATGTCGCCACAACCGCCAACTACTAGCAACAACCAGAACAACAACAACAAAAGTAGAATAACAAATTTGCCTAGATATTTTCGTACAAGCATTGGACACCATCATCATAATCATCATCATCATCGTCGTCAGACGCATCCGAATCCGCATCCGCATCCATCATCATCCTCATCGCCGCCAATGCAATCATCGCAACAAATACCGAGGCCATTGTTGTTGATGTCCAATAGAGACCTGAATCAACATACAAGCGAAAGAATGTTGGACACAATATTGGCTTCGGCACAATTGACCGATTTTGATTCGGATGGTAATGCTGTCGTTGGTGGTGGTGATGTTGGAAAGAATGGCAGATTGGTCAACAACAACAACAACAAGAACAAGACTAACATCAACAACAACAATGTACCATGTTGCCATTGTATGAATTGTTCATCAACATGGTTCTTTCGTAACCATAAACATGGTGATTGGTGTTGTCAACGTGGATATTATCAGCCACCAAGACGTAATAGGCTACCTTTCGGGGCAGCATCCTCGGTCAACACTTTTATGCGATCCAAATCAATGGACCATTGTGGTGGTGATAATGATATTTTCAATGATAATGATGACCATAATCATAATGGTGTTGATGGTGATGATTTGGATGATGATCTACCGCTGACCACGGTGGTGGTGGATGACCATAATCGACGAAATTCTCGCCAATCACATTTGTGCACACCTTACGAACAGCGACAATCACAAAATACCGTTAATAACGGTAAATTTGTGTTTAAACATCCCAGCACCGGTAATGGTGGCAAATTGGCCTCGTCCAACCACACAACCAGGACCAACGGGATACAACAACGGAGAGACATTGGGAATCAGGCAATATTGGCCGGAAAAAAGCAACAACATTTGAACAAAACCACCACTAATCATCATCATCGATGTTTTGGTGATACGACCAGAATCAAAACGATGATGGACCAAAATTCAATTATCATCCACAACAACAACAACAGCAGCAAAATGGCCAACAGCAATCAACCATCATCATCATCGGCCATCATCAATGGCAAAAGGTTCCAACAACAGTCGCAGCAGCAGCCGCATCCAACAATCATCACGACAGCATCAGGCAAACATAGTAATGGCTGTTCATTTTTTTGCTCGCCGAACAATATTAATGATATTGGTGATGATCTGGGTGATGGTAAAATGGGTGATGGGTGTGACGGGAATGGCGGGATTGGTGATGGTGATAATTATGATAGCATGACCATTGTCAATGATCATGAACAGAACGGTATTGGCCATTTATATGATTTGCATGATGATACTGGTCATGGTACTGATCGGTTCAAGACACCGAAACAACAGCGACAACAACAACAACAATCGCCACCAACAAAAGGACCAAAACAGCAACGGGAGCATCCACGACCAAGGGATCCGAAATTGTTTCCATTGTTAGTTTTGCCCAAAATATAGCGAGAGAGAGAGAGAGTATTGATTGGAATGTTATTGCATAATAGTTACATAATAGTTGCACAATGATTGCATAATAGTTACATAATAATTTCGGGGAGGGTGTTCTAGTTTCTATAGTAATGTGTGTGCGTACCATCCTCATTCTGGATTGTGAATTTAATTGAAACAAAAATCTATTCTAGGACAACAACAACAACAACCGCAACAACAATCACTGATCGGTCCAACAAGACCAACGACAGTGGCCAACACAGCCGAAATGTTAATCAAAAGAAGCAGAATGCATCAGCAACAGCAGCAACAGCAACTGTCCCGGATACCTCGTTCATGTTATCATTAAAAAAAACGCCCACCGACCACCACCATCATAATCATCGTCCACATCCGACATTGGATGATCATTGTAAGTATTGTATATGAATTGAATGGTGTTGTCCAACTGATCACTGGTCAAATTATATAATTATAATCATAATCATAATCATGATTTTGGGGCCATCAGCATCGACCATTTCCACCACAATCCGTTTGGTGGAACAATTACATCAAAGTGGACATCGATTAGTGATTGGTGATTTGGCCAAAGCATCACCATCATCATCATCGGAAAACGTTCGAAAACCAGTGGCAGAAGGCAAACGGAAAGCATTCAAAACTAATCGAGCACCACCGATACCATCGATAGTATCGAATACCATTTCGAACGTACCAGAGCAGCAAGAAGGGGAAAAGGATGTGATGAACGACTAATATGAGAGGGGCACGTGTCCCTTCACAAATGTTGTGTTTAGTTTTTGTTCTCTTGGATTTTATTTATGGATTTTATTTTTTCATAAATGTTTGGACTTTTTTAAAGAAAAAAAACGAACCCAAAAAAATTCTCTGAAATTTCCGCTTAGTTTTCGCATAATACAAATTTCATAAACATAATTTAGGCTTGTAAATAATAATAATTATTATTAATTAATAAAATAAAGCAACAAATCAACAAAATGCATGGATAATCCACAACTACAATGATCAATCATGTTTAAGACGTATTCATATTTCATATTTTTGGTTTTATAGCTCGTCGTTCAATCCAGAATAGGAGGAGGGTTAGATATCATTGGTTGTTGTGTCCATGGTCATGGTGTGGGTGTATCGTATCGTTGTTTTGTGTTTGGAACGGCTGAATGAGCTCGGAGTTATTTTCTCACATCCTGTCGGGCTTTCGGGTCAGGTGTGTGTGTGCGTCTGTGGTAGGTTCTACGGTAACAAAACTACCAAGGCTAGGCTAGGTTAGGCTAAGTTAGAATGATTAGGATGGTCAGGTTAGGCTAGAATATGATGGTTGGTTAGGTTCGGATAGATGAGAAGAATTGATTGTTTGATTGGTTGATTGGCTACTAGGGTATGTATGCTTGGGTATAATCAATGATAATAAGCTATAATTCGTTCATATTAACCATTTGAATGTTTTGCTGAGCATTCTGTAATAGGCGACGATTTTTTTTAGTATGACAATGGGTTTTATACAAAATGAACACTATAAACATTAATATTAATAAACCTAATGAAATGGCTATTCGATAGCCAACCATCGGATCATAATCTCTATAATATTCACGTTCCTTTTCCGTATAATGATGGCTTGGATCTGGATCATAATAATAATTATAGTTGTTATTGTTGTCGTTATTATTATTATTATTATTTTGGTTGTAATCCATTGATCTTTGTGGTTGATATTCTGCTGCTTGCCTGGCCAAGGTACGATGTTGCTGTTGGTGCTGGTGCTGTTGATGATGATGATTATGATGATGGTGGTGGTTATGATGATCATGTGCTGAAGGTTGGTGCGGATGATTATGCTGATGGTGTTGATCACCGCCACCGCCGCCGCCTCCGCCAACACCACCAGCCTGTGTCAACTGATGATGATGATGATGATGATGATGATGACCGGAATAGGATGATCCTAGAATATCACCATTGTTGGTTACATAATCGTGTGGTTGCGTTTGCATTGAAGATATTTTTTCATGTACATTGGCCATGGATCGATGGTTTTCATGCTGCCGGTGTTGTTCTGATTGTCGCTGATGGTGGTGTTCATATTCGTGTTGGCTTCGATGCATTTGTGTAGCTATTTTGGATTGTCCAGCCAAAAGTTTGAAATCAATTGTATTCACCTAACACACTCACACACGCCCATACACCCACATACACCCACACACAGAACTTCATTCTCTTTTCAGTTAATTCATCTGGGACCGGACTCCAGAATCCTGGTTCCACACATTTGTTCCACACACAACTTGGAAACTTTTTTTTTGAAATTAAAACAATGACGAAAAATCCGTTCAAATGTAAAACCGGGAGCCACAGCCGGGATCCACACAAACCACATTCAACCAGATGGTGGTGAGAAGATTAAAATTTCATACATCATCTTTCGAAGGGATTCTGGCGCCGACAAGCCAACGCGCGACAAACACACAGCGAGGAACAGGAAAAACATGGAAATGGATTTTCAATTTCACAACAACAACAACAGCGGCAGTTCGGTTTTTACCACCAATAAGATCATGATTTCGAATGTGTGTGTGTATCGGGATTCTCTTCGCGTGTGTGTCTTGGAGAAACATCACAACGAGAATAAGTATGCGACAGGATTCTGTGCAGAATATTGGCCCAGTGTCGTTCGGTGTGTATGTGTGTGTGTGTGTGTGTGTGTGCATGCCATAGACAGACTCTCTATGCGAGTGTGTGTGTGTCGCCGTACACACACGGTTATTACGGTTGGGTTTCCTACATTTAGTTTCTCTGATTGATGTTGTTGCTGCTAGTACCTACCACCAGGGGGCAAAACTAGAATGCAGAATGCAGAAACAAGGAGAAAGAGAGAGCCAGGAATATACGTAGAATTTTCATTTCATCACCAGAATCTTCTTATGTATCTTCTTCTGCTTCTTCTGCTGCTGCTTCTTATCATTATTATTGGCCAAGATTTTGTGGGTTATTAGTTTAGTCTAGTCTTGTTGTTTCAAGCAAATTTTCACTTTTCAAGAAATTTCAATACAAATGCTAAGGTGTAAATGAGAACGCGCGACAAACTCGGGATGATTTTCCCGAAAAAAAGAGACACGCACACACACACGCATAGGCAGTGGCTCCCATAAATGGCTCCCAAAAAAAACCCCACCAGGCTCCAGCTTTTGGTTGTACACACAGAGGGACCGAAGAATTGAAGTGAAACGAGTGAACGAACGAACGAATGATAAAAAAAATTAAGAAAGAAAAATAAAAGCTAGGGACTTAAGCTAGGACATATCCTGTTCCCCTTTCTTGCACACATACACATATACACGCACACATTAAGAACTTGTGTGTGCTTCAATTATATAATTGACATTAAAAAGACGGGAGATCCTTGAGATTTTTTGGTTCGAACTCCCCGGTTCTGGCTCTGGTTCTGGTTTTGGTTTTGCAAAAAACAAGCGAAAAAAAGCGAGAGAGAGCGACAAACTCCACAAGAAGAAACATGACATTATTTTTCCGCTGTTTTTTTCTTTGCTTCATTTGATAACTTAGTTTTACCAAGTTTTTATTTTTTTTTGCTGGCGCGCGCGGGTTCCAAAGTTTTCCAAAGCATCAAAGCATCAAGTTTTGCTTGTCCAAAGTTTCCCTTTTGGAAAAGTATTAAGAGAAGGGAGGCGCCCAGCGCCCGGGCCAAATGGGATTCTCAAGCTTGACACATCTGAACTACACCAACCATCCATCGCGCATCAAGAGCTCTTAATTCGATAATGGAGAACTTAGAGTACAACAACTACTGGAAAGAGAGAACAAGAAAAATGTTTCATTTCATAAATTTCCTGCAATCTCAATTACATTAACCAGGGCGAACGGACACACCCACACACACATTAGAGAGGTTATTAATTATGTAAGACAAGAATAAGAGTATAATAATAATAATAATAATAATAATATTATGCAATTTTTCTTGGCATTCTCTCTCTCTGTTTTTTTTATGTTGGTCTCCTTCTGGTTGTCCTGAATGGTGGGTGGGGTGTGTGAGTGGGTGGGTGGGGCGAAATCATCATCATCATTATTATTTGGATTGTACACACAACAACCAAACAATGAAATGAAACCGGAGAGACAAGATCCTCGGGAACGATCATAATTATTGTTGACAATCAAGAAAATGCCAAAACAAAACAAAAAATCCAGAAGGACATGCAAATGCAAATCAGAAGGGAACACGATTGGCGCCCAGAAAATGAGAATAAAGCTGACAAGCTAGAAAGCAAACCAGCACGTTTGGCGTTTGGATTAACCACCAGAACAAGGGTAGGAGAAGGGGAGAGGGGGAAGCGTTGGGCGGAAATCCAGAGAATGGGTTATTGCGTGTCTCTCTCTCTCGACAAAGAAAAATCAAGATCCCGGCAGACCATAAAAAAAATCCCGACAAACAATAGATTGAAGATAATTAGATCCAATGTGAATCCACCATTGCCTTTCGTTCCCTTCCCTTCCTTCCTTCCTTTTGTTGCGTGTCTTTGGCCATAGTCTGGCTATCAACCAATCAACCAACATCAGAACCAGAACTAGAGAACCAGAGAACCAGAGAACCAGAGAACCTCTCGCCACCACCAGCACTTCACCAACAATCCGTCAAAGTTTTGGGCGCTTATATTCCCCATTCATCCCTCCCTCCCCCTTTTCTCCACAAAAACATTCGTGGATCCGCATTGGCGATCACGCCCTCCATGAATCCATCGTCCGACTTCCAGCGCGGATCCACGAATTCAATTCATTGTTGTTGTTGTTGCTAATGTCAGCCACTTTTGGCTGAATGTCTGTCAACACGCTGTGTTAAAAGTTGGCGGCGCCAACCAAAAAAAAATAGGATGGCGCCCCGATTGAAGTGCTTTGCGATTGGTTCGGTTGACTTTTGGCGTGAATTTCCTCTTCCTCTCTCGCTTTCTCTGTCTCCCTTGTCCTCTCTTGTCTCTTGTCCAAACGTTGGGCACCACACACACACACACACATTGAATGGTGTTCGAGTGCAAGCATCCGAACCAATAATAATAATAATAATAAAAGTCGATAGATCATTTTTTTTGTGTTTAGGCGACTAAATGAAAAGCGATGGTTGGTTGGATGGTTGGCGCTTTTGTGTGTGTGTGATATTCGCTCCCATTTTCCATCATTGTTATGTGGGCGTGGGCGTACACATTATTGATCTAGGGCTGCTGCTGCTGCTGCTGTTGTTGCTGTTGCTGCTTCTATTGTCATGCTTCGGAAACGAGGATGAACGGCCCTCAGGATACACTATCTCATTGCTATTGTTGTTGTTAGTGTTGCTATTGTTGTTTGCTACCTTCCTATCTTTGCCCATTGTTGTTTGCCCCGCCTTCGCGTTCAACAACATTACCACACCCCTGAAAACCCCAGCCAGCAGAACTGAATGTATATAT